>JANHGL010020622.1:61757-100703 GCA_024611195.1 Ceyx melanurus | reverse complement strand
CAGCCTTCCTGGAGCCCCTTCAGGCACTGGCAGGTGCTCTAAGGTCTCCCCAGAGCCTTCTCTTCTCCAGGCTGGACAACCCCAGCTCCTTCAGCCTGTCCCCACAGCAGAGGTGCTGAGGACCATCTTTACAGCTGTTGTAGAGCCTTAGTGATCCGTATCTGAGAAAGACAGCTGAAGCCAGAAAGGCTGCAGAGAAAGGCTAGGAGGATGACTGGGGGAGTAGAAAGCAAACAAAAAGACCTTGGCTTTTTTAGCCAAGCAAATTGAAGGCTGGGAAAGTATTTAGCATCAGCCTGTATCTCTTAAACATGTAGGTGTCTGGGACTGCTGAGAATAAGACTCTTCTAGTCAGATATTCCTACATCTGCTGATTTTGGTTTCTCTATTACTCACCATGGAATTTCTCTTAAAATGCAACAGCTATTCAGAGACTAAGCATGGGGAATTAAAACAATTTAAGTAAAATATCATATGCCTAGAAGCTTTCATCCTGTCTTGAACTGCCATTAGATGCATTTAAGGGGAAGAAACTGTGGAAAATGTGTGGAGTGATATCCTGGCTCCATTGAAGACAGTGATGAAACTGAATAACCAGTTTCCCCAGTAATATACCTTGTTCGAATAAAAGTAGAGTAGTTCATTTTTATGTTCATCTCATCTCTCCTTTGTTCACATTCTTTGTTCTAATGCAGAAGTGTTAACATAACTGTTTTTAAAAAATAAAAATTTGAGATTATAAAAGCCTAATATTCCTGGGATGAGGCAATAATGGCAAGTACAGTTATTTTTTTAATCCGAACAAATAATTAACAGGAATTTTAAACCCCACTACAATTTCTTAGGCACATGTTCTTTAGAATTAAATGTTCAGATTATGGGAGAAGGTTGTAATTTTCTATGTCTTTCAGTGTCACTCAATAAATTGCAAAGATTATTGAAAGCAGGTTCACACAGGAGTCTGCTATTTGTCTTTTGGAATATGCACGAACTCTTAGGACAGTTCCTCTAAATCACTTTGAAACACCCAGAAACCTGGTACTGTAATGCAAACAGATCTATTTTCTAAATCAGCCAGAAAAACCTCTTCTTTAAAAGATATGCTACATTACTGGAGGTAGAAAGCTCCTGTTTTTTTATATAACAATGCCAATAACTCAATTTAAGTCCATAATGACCCAAGTCAGCAGTGCATAGCAACAAAAATCTAATGGGAACGTATCTAGTTTGCTGACCTGTTCTTCTCTAGCAGCCATTATAGGCTCTTCAGTACACAAAACAATTGGCTCTAATCTTAAATATTGCTAAGCAGCAGGGGGTAAATAGGCATTTTAGCACAGCTTTGCTGTTTATAAACATAATTTAATATATTCACATACTCTTAGTCACAGGGCTGTATGTCAAATGTTTCTGAATTTTAGTCATTTAGAACAGGCTTTTTAGAAGTAGAGAAACATGTCTGCACTTCTGTGATGCCCTTCAATGCTTTAATGTGGAATGGGTGTCACTGTGTTATGGAGGTGGAAGACTCCAGTGGAGGTCTCATTTGAGAACAGTAGTTTTTGTCTGTCTACTGACGTAAATGAAAGCCAGGATAAAATGAATGGGCTCCAGAGAACCATTACAATTAAAATAACTCTATTAAATACAATCCCAAACATAATTTCCTCCCTATTTCTTCCACTGGTTTTCTATATACTGTGTTTAAAGAGTACATACTAATGCCTATATAAAGTAGTCTGTAATGGACACTTAGTTTATGATAGGGAATATTATGACTGGGGAAGTAGTGCTGAGACAAGGACAGCAACAGATGAGTAAGCTGTCAGAAGAAAGCTGTATTTACATTGCAGTCACTGGTGTTCAGATGTCATTAATTCATTGCATTCATTTAATTTTTATTTTTTTTTTTTTTACTATTTCTGAGGCAAAAAGAGGACTTTAGATAGAAGTACATTTCTTTTATTATGGTAAAGCTGCAATGCTTTAACAATATGTACTGCCCCTCCATTAAAGAGAGGTTAACTAACAAGTTAAAAGAGGAAACTAACAAGGAAAAAAAAAAAATCTTTGCACAAAAATGCAAAATTTTGTACAGAAGTCACTGACTAAGTCACTGGGTCCAGTCATCTGCAGTCACAGATTACTGATTTTTTGTTCATAAGGCTCTGCAGCAGACGTGTCTTATACACCTCCTTGCATTCAGGTCCACAAAAATCTTCCCAATACCCTTTAATACAGTGAAAGGTGACAGTAAAAGAGAAATGGAAAAGAAGAGTATCTGTGGTAAAAGGAGCTATGATGAAGGAGGCATTTGAGGGATGTGAATGAGAAAAATTGGGAAATCTAGAGCTGAGAAATGGAGAGGGAAGTTGTTTGTGAATTGCTCATGGAAGTCCAAGTTTGTGGTACAGGGTAATGTCACAGACAACTATTGCATTTTACCTGACACACAAGGTGGGGTTTCTCTCACTTCAAAGGTTGGTGATGTAAACCACCATGCCTGAGCCAAGCAGCTTAATTTCACTTTATCCTAAAGGACAAAAAAACGGGCAATTTTTAGACATTAAGTCTTGTGGGTTTTGGGGCTTTTTTTTACTTTATATTTTCATTCTGTGCATGCCAAGTAGATTCTACTGGTATGGACATTTTCTGTCAGAAGTCTTATTACAGGACACATCCTCTGTGTCCCACTAACGTGGGCGTGGAGCTGTCCTCCCAAGACAGCTGGAGGACACTCGTGCATAATGGTCGTGTGTGATAAGTGCTGTCAGTGCTCTGTGGTGATGGCTCTGACTTTTCTCTTGCTTGCTCAGCTAGCAGAATGAGTTCAAAAGGTTTGTGTTTATGCAGTGAGCAGGGAAGGTAACAGAAAACGAGGAACTTTGTGAAAACGAATACTGCGGAAGGAGGATTTTTGGTGTTTCATTCCACTATATTATGTTATTATTTTCAGTGGCTGCTGACAACTTCCTATTTACTATTGCCAAACTTCTATAGCATTTCTTTTCTACAGATCTGGTAGGATCTCCTTTTTATTTTATTTTTTTTTTACCTATCAAATAGTCATCTGACACCTTGTGAAATGGGACCTGAGGACTAATGAGCATGAAAGAGCATGTCATGCAAAGGTGCTATTTGACAAGATAACTGCACTGCTCCAGCAGCTTCCAGCTGCCAAAGGGGGCAGTTTTGCTCTTGCATTCCCTGCTCCATCCACACTTTCAGTTTTCACTTCATTCAGCACAATGAGTGGTCAAAGCTACCTTAGAAAAAAAGAATAAAATTAAATTAAATTTTAAAAAAGGAAGGTGGAAGAGGTCATAGAGCACCAGGGCTGCTGAAACTGAGTAGGCAAGACTGTGTATACTGAATGGATGTGCCTGCAGGAACGAGGAGGGGAACCTTTCCTTTAGGCAGCAGCATGTTCCTCCCTGTCTTAACTGAGCATAAATGTGATGAGTATAGTCAGGTATCTGAAAAAATGAAGCTGCAATGATCTAGGAATTGTTATGTTTACTCAGCTAGTCCAGGCAGGTGGGATTCACTGTGTGTAGTCCTGAGGTAGGGCTTGCCCCATTCTATGATGCTGAGGACACTGGGGGCTTACAGGACTTAAGGAAGGCTGCTCAGGTGGGTTTGCAGTTTTATCTGTGTGAGCAGGAGGAGAATTAGTGGCTGAACCTAATGTTTTGCATCATTTTTATAAAAAAAAGGTAAGCATGTGGAAGAAAGAGGAGGTTTTGGAGGTTGTATTCATGTTTTTTTGACACCAGTCCCACTGAGTTTCCTTTGTGTATTTTTCTGGCTCCTCAGTGGGTATCCTTAGAGATTGAGAAAGTGCCCTGGTAAAGCATTTCCACTTTTAAAACATAAGGTTGTTCTGGCACTAAGACCATTGAGTTGGCCTTTTAGTTTTCATGTCTATCATTAGGAATGAAACTTGGTTTACATGCACTAAAATGCCTAAGGAGATGATGTTACTCTTCCTTTACTTCCCTGCCATGAAGCTGCTTTTATTAATATTAAAATGTCCTTGGATTTTTGGAAATATTTAACAGTTTTTACTTGCTTTTGTTTTCCCTTATGAAAAGTAGCAGGATCCAACACTCCTGAAGAGAAGGTGAACCTGTGTTTGATGAAGCTATTAGCTATATTAGCTATTAAAGTGTGAACTTTAATCACTAAGGAAACAGACAGAATCAGCATCATATTTTCCTCCCTTAAAGATTATTGTAAGGCAACATGATTTTTGAAGTAGAAAGAAAAACAAATCCCATTAGAATAAGTCTAACTGATTTTGTCATTGCTGACCTTGTGAGTGGCTGCTGATTGACTTTTTACCAGCCAAGAGGAACTTTCCTAGTGGGCTTGAGAAAATGTATGTCTTGGAGAAAAATCATAGGCTCAGGGGATTTGATATTATTTCTCTTTGAACTCATTCATTTTGTTTCTCATTCTTTTTGGATTTCAGAGGCTTATTGAAAAAAAACCCAAAACAACAAAGAGCAGTTCAACACTGATCCATGCTAAAGCAAACACGTGGTCCATTTGGTGGCTTGTGCATCTATCCTCAGACAATAGCAGACAACTGGATGTTCTCCAAGCTGGTATTATGCCATAGGCCATGCTTTGTCTTGGGTCTTACTAGAGATTTCAGACTCTCTCGTTTTTGTAGCAGTGTCTTCATTTAGAGAGGTTTCATTTTTTAACCTTCCCCTTAGCATCCTTCAGCAATTTTTATCTCTGTTATCATACAAACACAGACTGTAAAATGAAAAGATGGTGTAAAGCCAGGATCCTGTCGTTGTTTCAAATAGCCACTCTGAACCTCCTGTGCACAACCATTTGAATGCTCAGGGCCTAAGTCTGCAATATCTGTAAAGACAGACTGGAGAAGACTAAATGATTATATAATGATGATTAAACACCAAAGCCTTTCTCTAATAAAGAAATGAGGTATGACCTAATTACTACTGTTTGCTAGTAAAGATTGATCCATTTATCATCTCAATCTCTGTAATGGTTAAAGCATTTTTCCCCAATTTCTTTGAAGTGGAATTTTTGAAATATTTTCAAACTTTTAAGTAGAAGGCCACAGCACTTACTGGGGCTTAAGTAGTCTCAATTAAATTGTGATGATATGAGAAGTAATTCTGCCACAACTACCTTTTGCTTTTAGCCCACCTCAGAACAAAGCAAAATGCTCCAAATTTAAGTGTAAACCTTAAGCTTAACAAAGTTCAATCTTTTCCACTTAGAACTCAATTATCAGTTGTGACTGGAATGCACTAAAAGCATTCACATTATGGACTAGATTAACTCACTTGACAGGGTAACCCACAAAGTCATCAAAATCTGGTCATGCTTCATCAAGTCCGAGTTTCATCATTACAGTATCACAGAGTATTAGGGGTTGAAAGGGACCTTGGAGATCTTTGAGTTCAACCCCCCCCTGCCAGGCAGGATCATTCTTCTCTGCTATTCTGGGAAAAACAGAGGGAAGTTGCATTTAACTCTTTGGGATGTCCCATGTGCAATGATTTAAATGTGGAGATGCATCTGCTTTTCCCACCTGCCTTTGAAGGTCTTTTTAAGCATCAGCCACAGGAGAGCAATAGCATTGTGATGATGTGGGTGGCAGCTGATTTAGATGTCACAATCTATTTTTTGTTTAAGACAGGATATTCGTTTTAAGACATGATACTGAATAAATAGTAAGGCCTTTGATGGCCATGCCAGAATCTAAACTTTCTGTTACTGGGCCAACTGTCTCATGCCACTAGTGTCTGTGGTTCAGATAGAGTTTGCTCTTTTTTGGATTAGGATAAACTTGGCTCATGAGTTCTGCCTCTCAGTGCTATGTAGGCCTTGTGGGGCTAATGGGATACCTATGATACAAAACATTCAGAGTAGCTTAAGTAGTGTAAATGTCCTCCTTGAGTAGTAAAATTTCCACGGAGACATCCAACAGGATATCCTAAGCAAAATAAATACATGAACATATCCAGTACAGTGACTCCTGAAAAACTTGGAGAATCAGGATGACCTCCAGCATTGGGTGTACACAGAAAGTTGGAGCACAAGAGGTTTAGGGGAAACACAAGGAAAAACTTGTTCCCAGTGAGGGTGGCAGAGCCTGGCAGGGGCTGCCCAGGGAGGTTGTGGAGTCTCCTGCTCTGGAGACACTCAAGACCCACTTGGATCTGTTCCTGGGTGACTTGGTCTAGGTGAACCTGTTCTCTCTAGCAGGGGGGTTGGACTAGATGATCTTCTAGAGCAAAAGAGAGCTTTTCAATGGATTCTTTATATCCTTGGAGAAGACTAGTTCCAATGATTTGTCTGTGTTGTTCTCCCTTACCCTGGCATTATATTGTGTGACCGATATATTTAATATTTAATAACATTAAATGGTCCAAGAGAGCTTCATTGTTCCCAGGTCCACTTGTGTCCCACATATTCACTGTGCTTCAGGAAGTCTTCTGATGTGGATGATCAGAATGGGAACTGCAGGGCACGTTGCAAAGTGCTTTTTGCCCTCAGTCTAGAAATAGACTCTTTGGTTTGAGTCCAAATATGTGTTTTGTTCAAGTGGGTGGACTGTTCTTATGTTCCCCAAAGAAGATGAGAGAAGGAATAAGGAAAATAGCAGCAAGTTCCAGCATTGCAACAGACCCATGGACTGCTGTTGGGAGAGGTCTGCAAGATAATGATGTAAAAAGACTCAATTTCTATTAAATGATACTGTCTGTTAAAGCAATTATTTAGTGTTTCTCCACAGTAGCTACAATTGCTCACCACTGATGTGGACTGACTTTCAGAGGCCTCCCACAGACTCTCCTTGCAAACATATTCTTCTTAGCCCTTTTAAGCTAAACACAAGGGAAAAGGCCAAACTTTTATAGATCTCAGTGTCTGTCAGACACATGCACAAGGGGACAGTGAGGCTATCTACTTTGGAACATGCAATGAAGAAGAAAAAACCCCATCTGTTTTCAAGATAATTTCAAGATAATTGATTTTCACATATTATAGATGTGTAGCCTGTAAAGGGCTGACCTAGCATGTTAGAGAATATTAACCATTTTCCTTCAACCCAATCTGCCAGTTCTGATTATATTTTGCACATAGAATTGAGTGTTCAGTTAGGCGCAAAGCTATGGAAGCAAATTTTCCCATTTCTAATTGCTGTGCTTGCTTCAGTTCCCCTTCTAATAGTATTTAGATTCAGTTGAACATCCAGTTTATGTTTAACATAAACTACCTGAAAATTTAGCTCCATATATATATATATTTATTTTATTTTTTTTTTGCTAAGTTTTGCACCGATCAGATCCTCGACTTTAAAATGCCAGCAAGAATGAAAGAAGTAATTATATAATTTATGTTTGCTAGCATCCTTGTATTTATGTTATTTTGTAAGCAATCCAAGACAACAAACAATTCAGGAACAAGACTATTGCAGTAATAGAGATCAGGAGAGCTCTGATGAAAGTTTAGAACCAAATTTCAAATATGGTAGAGAAGAAAATATTTTAGTTCACTTTTTCCTGTTCTTTCAAAAGCAATCGAGTCAAAGAAGCTTGACACTCAAAAGAAAATTCGAAAGGCATTAATGCATTTATGTATCTCCTGCATAGGGTGTAGGAGTAGCCACGTCTTGTCATACACAGTTTTCATGTTACATAAAAAGCAATAATTCCAGCATAAAGATAGCAATATTAAATGGTGCTATTATTTCACTGTTATGACTCCCAGCTTCTGGATAAACCCTGACAGCTACTGTAAATCTGCCTGAAAGGAAGTATCCTAACTCCCAGTACATGTGTAAATTTTCTTGTTTGACTGAGGGATGGTGTTTTCTGCACTTGCCTTGGGCTGTGGCAAGAGCAGCCACAGCTGCTGGCAGTGGCTTGGAGCCACCAGGACTCTGCCACCAGCCCCTGCTTCTGGCTCCCTGCTCTCTAAGTGAGTTGCAGAGATGTGAGTTTCCAGCTGCTTGTTGTGCCCAGGGTGGTGTGGGGCAGGCAGAGCATTCCTGTGAATCTGGTCAATGCCCTTTTTATAGGGTGAAATCCTACCCTTGTGAAATCAATGGGATATTTGCCATCACAGGGCCAGGGTTTCTCCCAGACATTCCTCGTTGCAATCTGAGCTAGGCAGGCAGGCAGGCATCATTGGGGGTGTGGAAAAAAAAATTCCTCAACTTGCTCAAGTTTGCTTTTGCTAGGCCCAGTTTTCCACTGGTTTATAGGTGAAGTTTAATTTTTCACTGTGCCTGAGGCCTGGCAATCTGGAAGTTAGCACTACCTGCTCCCTTCATCCCCCCCAGGCACCAGCTAGAGTTGCTGGAGGGAACTTGAAGGCTCAGACCTCTCCTGTGTAACGGGGAAGGGAGTCTGTGTATGTGTGAACTCTAACTGACACTTCACCCCCCGTTTTTCCTTCCCCAAATCCTTTACCCCCAGCTTGGCTTTTTCGTTTGCAGAGTGAGGGTGATACAGGAGGTTTCTTCCCTCCCTCCCTTCCCTGGAGATGGTGCTTCTCTCCTCCTTGCTGCAAGTGAGATGGCTGCAGGGGAGGCAGGTGATAAAGGAAAAAGAGCAGGGTTTTCAAGCACAGCGAAGCACATCTGTTGTTTCTCAGATTAGAATTGAGCCCATAATAGTTGTCTGACAATTTGCAAGTTGGATTTATAAATCTGTCCTTGTAAGAGTCTGAGTTATAAATGCACTGTGCAATTTATAGAACCTGCCAGCAAACCTTAACTGGAAACTCTTGATTTATACACCATCCTTTGAAACAGTGATTTTTAGTTTGTTTTCTTCTGAAGTATTTCAGTATGTGGTAAGTCAGAGAAAAACAGTTTCTATGTCCTAAATGGGATTAACAAATCTTAAATCAGATCTGTAAGTAAGTCCTACAACAGATTTACAAATCATACCAATAAATCCAAAATAAAACTTTTTTTTTTTTTTTTTCCTTTGGCTTACAAAACCTGATTTTGCAGCTGGTTGGTAAGAAAGTGATTTATAAAGCAAGAATTTAAACCTCAACTGTCAGCATGATCAACTCTGAGAGGTCTGGCTCTCACATCTTATCTGAGTGCTTTGATTTACAAGCTGTAGTCAGACTCTCTCTATCACGGATTTTCTCCTGAAACTTGGAGTTGCTTATTATGGGATCTACAAAAGGTTAAACCCTCTGTATGGCACAGTCTGACTGGCCTGGCAGTGTTATGGAAAAGGTGATACCTAATCAGATTGCAGCTGGCAAAAGTGCCCTGCATAACATTTGGTTGTCAAAGAAAACAAACAGCAGCTGAGCAATAAATACTTGAAATGTTAATAAGCTGAGATCCTTTACTCTTTCTTCTTGCATGTATCTGTAAGACACAAGGCACACCTTCAACAACTCAAGAACGGAGGTAGAGGTCCTTATTCTGCTTTGCAATTAATTTCCCATTAGAGGTAAGATTAAACACAGGTTGCACATTTTACTGAGTATGGATGGTCTTAAGCACAGGCTTCAGCTTGTGTTTTAGGTGCATTGCTGAACAGGATTTTAGCTGACACCTTTTCAGATTTGAGATCTGATTTTCTTTCTAAGTCATGTCAATACCTTGCTTTGAAATTAATACAGATAAAAATGCCAGACAATTATAACTACATAATTACAGAATGGATGCTGGAGTCTGAAATCAATGTAATAAGCAGTCTTCTTCCGAGGAAACAAAAACCCCACCAACAACTGAAAGCAGTTTCAGTGACAAGAGAATATTTAATTTACAGAATATTTATGTGAATTTGTTTCTACTTGACAGATTAGCTCCCACTAATCAGATAAGTAATTTAAAAATCACTTTCTATACTCTAGAGTGATCACTTTAAGTGCCTGGTTTTTCTTTATCCGTAGTCAAGCTTTTCTTTATCTCATCTAACATGTTTTCCTTCTAACTACTCTTTATCTCCTCTTTATTGATTTCATACTTAGAATCTTTTCATATTAAATATTTTGGCAAATAGTGCTTAAGAAGCCTCCATCCCCATTACTGCTTAAATTCACTCGTTGATACGTGCAGACAACACCTTGTGCTCAGAGGTTGTTTTCATTATCATCTGAGCTCCTGGAGAGGTTCTGAGCATCTGCAGCCAGAAGACACAGTGGCAACCAAATTATAGCATGACCCATGTTAATATTCCCATCTTTTTAATAATATCATCAATATTTGCCTAAATGCAAATGCCTGGTTGTGATTTAGGGGTTCAAAGATGTAAGTGTTTAAGATAATATATTACGTCGTGGAAAATGAGCCTAAACAAATCAAATTGGAAGTTGGTTTAATAGCATCAAATGAGATTATTTTAGATTTTTGAATTATCTGCCTAATATGATTATTTTGCCTAGTTTTAAAGCAGTTATTGCCTCCTGTTAAAATTTAATTAAGACCAGCTATTTTCCACACAGATGTATTTGTATCAAGTAAGCATGTACCTGCCAAGCCCAAATGATACTAGGTGCAGCTGTTGGAAAGGTGTTTAATTGGGGCCGAATGCTGTTGGTTTATTACTTGATTAGTCTAATATTTCTTCAAGGCACAAAACAGGCTGGGGGACAGCTAGTCAATACTAGTCTGTACTCTGGCCTTGTTACTCCTGCTGCTGCTTAGGACTCTCATGCTAAGTTCAAGACAAACCTGATGTGTTGCAGTAGAAGCCATGCAGACCCAGAAAGTTCATTCCCCTTTTCTAGTAAATTCACTGAAACTCCTTAAAGAGTAAGGGTGATTATTCAGGTGAAGCTAAGCAACTACTTTTTAGTGTGCTAACCACTGAGATTTGATTTGACAGCTACCTGGATTTGAAGAGAAGACATCCAATGTGCTGGTGCCTACTGATTACACAGTGATTATTTAAATCCTTGTTTGTTGTTGGGAGCTGTTTACCGAACCCAGACCCGTCAAGAAGAGACTTCCCAACCTGAACAAATAAATCACATAATCCTAAGAGCAAACAAAGTGTTACAGAAATAATGAAAAACTCCAAGGAGGCTGTAGGGGATGGAGTGTGAATGAGTAACTTTGTCAGTGTCTACATGCCTCTCTAGAGCCTGTCAGTAAAATTTCAGGGACCAAGCAACTTCATGGCTGGTCAGCAGGTTGTTCTAATAACAAGATATTAGATAAAGATAAACATAATTACAATAATAGGCCTGTGTCCTTTTATTATTTTTTTTTTATTTATTTCTTTTTTTCCCCAAAAAAACCCCTAATTCTGATAATAGTATGGTTTTCATTATGTTTGAGGCTGATCCAGATTAAGTAAGTATGTATTACTACTGCTCAGAAAAACTGTGTTTTACTTTACTTGTGCTTGATTTTACTGAAGCATATGAAAACTACCTCAGGAAGAGCTATGTGATTTGAAGAGCCATTTGACCTATGATGAAAAGGAAAACAAGTGTTCAAAACTTTTATTTGTGGCTTTAACAAATCAGAAGAGATCTCATAAATAAAATGGCATCAATATATTTACCCTTCTACCTTGGAGTAATGGGCACAGAAATCTACTCAAAGCACAGAAATCTACTCAAAATATAGAGATTTGGGAAAATGTGAAGTAGAAGTCTTTTTATTATTGCAGCTGGCATATTTACATACTTAAAGGGTGTTTGGATTTTCCTCATCTACAAATCAAAACTTTTTAGATTTCCATGAAAATCCTGCCCTGGATAGACTGAAAACTCTGGAGATTTTATTGAAGCAGGGCATAATAATAAAGAATTTGAAGTGCAAAGTCTTTTCTGCATTGCCCTGCAGTGAGCTTGTGGAGTGGACATCCAAGGGTGGCAGTTTAGGCCACATTACTGAACTCAAGGATGGACCTTTTATAGTCTGAATGTAAAGTATCACTGGAATGGTCCAGAATTTGGTTTCACGGTTGTATACTGGATTAATCCCAGTCTGTACAACAGTAAATGGGTATGGATTCAGGCCCATGATATAAACAGTGGGGCTTATCAAAACGTGTTTCTACCTTTCTTGGAAAATTCTATTTTTTCTTTTAAAAACATGAAAAACCTTAGTTAAAAACAGAAAGCAAAATATTTATTCCAAGTTGCTTCAATGTGGTTTACATTGCCTCAGTTTATCAAACCAAATCAAGACGTTTCATCCTGGGACAATTTGACGTTAAAAAAGTGTAGTGGAGAGGTATTTATTTATTTATTTAGTGGTTACTTACTAGGACACCAGTGTGATTTCCTCACCATTTGAAGTGCAAATACCTCATTATCCTCAGTGGGTCAGCCTTCCCTGCCTGCACTGCAGCCCTGATTACTTCAGGGCCTTGTCACGGCACAAAATCGGTGCCATTGTTGGAAAGCAGTTCAGAAGAAATGGGTTGCTTTGGGAAAACGGGGCTTGTCTCCTGAAATCCAATACTTATGAAGCCTTGTGACAGCTTACAAGGATCAGATATTGAAGAATATTGAAGTGAAACATTTGCTTGTAGAACTGAGATGTTTTGCTTCGGTTGAATGCATATGTTCGTATTTCCCTGCAAAAAATATTTAGCCTTTGGCTAAAATACTTGTTTGTTTGTCTTTGCTTTCATGTTTTTGAGGTCTTATTTTTCCCCTGAAAAAAATTAAAATTGTACATTTAAATAAGATATTACTATTGGAAAACTATATTTTGAGAACCACCTTCCCATATGTACAACTGTTTCTGATAAAAACCTATTTTTTATCTATTATTTCCACCATCCAAACCAGTTTTGTAGCTGAACTCATGCACAAGAATTTGCAAATAAAAACAACCCTACTTGGTTTATGTACTTCAAGAGGTTCCAAGCATTAAAGATAAGCTGTTGCACATTATTCTGTTATAAAACACTAACAACTGTTTCTCAGCACAATAAAAAGATGGGTAAATGTGGTTTGTATTTAACTTTTGAGGTTTTCAGCTTGTTCTGGACAGGAAATAGTTGAACAATAAACTGTTGCTGTCTGTTCTCAACTTTTTCCAACCATACCTCCACCCTTCCACTATGAAAGAATTGTGGGGAAAGAAAAAAGCTGGCTTTCTGGGTAGCTGGAAGACAGAAAGGCTCCATAGTGAGACAAGAGAATAGCAACCCTCCATACTATCTTCTTTGTGGGAATAGAACAAAGACTATTTTCCTGGCCCTTTGCCTTGCCTCCCCCTCTTCTCCCTTAGTGGTGGAAATCATCCATCTCTCATGTCCCAGCAGTCCCTGGCAATAGGGAGGAACTGCTCTGACTTTTTTCTGTGTTAAGTCCCTTATGAATTGGTCTCAGATTTATAGGGATTCTCTGTTTCTTAGAAAAAAAAAACAGCAACAAAAACCCACAAACAAGCAGAAAAACAAACAAA
This sequence comes from Ceyx melanurus, assembly GCA_024611195.1. NCBI lineage: Eukaryota > Metazoa > Chordata > Aves > Coraciiformes > Alcedinidae > Ceyx > Ceyx melanurus. The sequence goes on along the minus strand of JANHGL010020622.1, from coordinate 87,307 downwards.
AAAACCCAACAAACCCAAAAACCACAAAATGTTATTGGAGTGAGGATGCAACTGTGCTGGTTTACAGAGTTTAAAATGATAGTTACTCTTTCATGGAAAGTCCTGAAGAAGAAAGGAAGGCAACCTTGTACAAACGGATCCAACTCTTAACAGCTCCTTTGATGGGTCCTCATATAAGAGGAGATCTAAAGTAGAGGAGAGAGAGTCTCCTGATGGGATAAACTTTTTCTTATGTCTTTGAATTACAGGCCAGGCTTTTCATTTTAACAATGAAAAAAAAAAGTTGGAGCAGGTATTGACTTCACAATGATGCAGATCAGGTTTGTGTACTCATGCAGACATAAATGAGAATTCAAAACCAGGCACCATCTCACAGAGGGAAGAAATGGAAAATTAAACTTCTCATTACTGCACTGGAAATGATAGGATTATATCTATCACCAATACAATCTAACAAATGTTATAGCCATGTTTTCTGAGTGGATTTGCAAGAGTCTTTGGAAATTAGAAATGTAGAAACACCAGTTAAAAAATAAATAGTAATTTCAAGCTTCTTTTTATCTCTTATATGTATACACACATATATAAAAAACGTTTTGCTTTCTTAAAAGGAGGAGAATTATCTTTACAGTCTCTTCTTCTTTTTAAGTCAGATTTCCTTTTGGACTGAAGGAGCAGCTTAATGAAGACCATATCCTTAAACATCTGCATCGATTCAATCAGTAGATCAAATCACTACTTCCCTTAAGTGTATCTGACCTGACCCTATTCTTACTGGACTCACTTGCAGCAGGGATTTAATTAATAGTGTTTAATTTTCAATTCTTAATACTCATCTATGCTGTCAGTTTATTTAATAAACATTTAATAATAATTTAATTCAACGGGATGATGTTTAAAACTAAGAAAGTTCTGTTGTTTTGTTTTTTTTCTACTGCTATGATAAGTTGTCCTGAAAAAACAAGTCAATCTAGGAGAAAAAAAAGCCAAACAACCGTGGCATTTAGAGTTTAGCAGTGAGCAGCACACAAGCTGTCAAACATTTTTCTTTGACTTCTTGACACAATAAAAAAAGACTTAAAGATTTTTTTTCCACCAACACTTAGAAGTATCCTGCAGTTAATGTGTACATCTGAGGAAGAGAAGAACTTGACCTAAGTGGTTACTTTTACCATTTTGGATTCTTATCCATTACAGACTTGAGTGCTTCCAAACATGATGGGCTGTGGACTACAGCCATGTCTGTGCAGAGTGGGTGCGTTCAGGTTTCTCAGGCATCCATGATCAGTGAATGGAAGGAATTGTTAAGCTGTAATAAATAAGAACAAAAGCCCCAGTGAAGTATTCCCTTACTTAGAAGCAGCTTTCTGTTTCACTCTCCTTATTCAATTACATCATGGGATAATATGCAGGAGACATTGAGCCAGAATCGCTTTAATCGAATAAAGAAACTGAAAAGGACTTTTACTCTCAGTATCATTTTATTGAGACTAATATTGTTATTGTCTGCAGTGTCCATATCAAAGAATCTGGATTGATTTAATCATTTCAGGCAAGGTTACAGAGAGTATCCTCAGTGCATGTCCATCAGCATATCTTTATGGTGATCAGTGCCAGGGTTTACCTGGTAACTTCAGACCCCATCCATCTTGCTAAGTTTCTGGATGAATTCTGATTCTCTATTCAATAATAATGAAAGGCAGACCCGTTATTTGAAAAGATGTGATATATACTGTGTCCTGTGTGAGGACTGCCTGCTTTTTACCAGGTGAGAGGTGGCAAAAGACTGTCATTGTCCTAGCCCTCTGCAGTGGTGTTGGTGCCTCTGCTGCCAGCACAAGACTGGACCTGTTTCTGTGCTCCGGGAACATGGAGGGCTGCCAAGAGCTGATGACTGCCAAGGGTAAGTGATTACTAGGAATGCAATGAGGTAAGGAAAAGCTTCTTGGTTTTCCCCCTCCTCTACTCCAGCCATATGTGGTCAACCACAAGCTGGACTGAGTACAGTGTTTGAATCAAGCCAGATGCAATAACCCTTAAATCAGCCTGTGACAAGGTGAGAGAGAAAGAACATGGCTGCTCCAGTTTGGCAGTGCTGGTGGTTCTACAAAAAAAGTGCTGCATTTTTTTTTAAAAACATGAATGGACTGATTTAAGTCGTTGCTGTAATTAGGCCTTTGGTGATTCTAATTAGGGGTTTATCAGCTAATGCAGAATGGCGTTTGGGAACATGTGCTTAGGGTCTGAGTGCCAAAAAAAAGTAGGGGCTTGGCTTGCGTGTCTGTGTTAACAAGCAGTGTGAGGGGATTTTTGTCCTCAATGTGTCTTCTTGGTAAACCATGTGCTCAGTGACAAAGATAAGGAAAGTGGCGTGAACAGGGATATCTCACTCTTACTGCTCAGTCTTCCTTTGCTCAAAAGGTTTCTCTTGCCACACCAGGAGAGAAATGATAGCACACATATATCGAGCCACTGTGACATATTAACAGCAAAGATGAGATTGAATCTGAACATATCTGGCTATAACATCAGCAGCAGAGATGGCCGTGGCCTCATGTGCCAAATGTCTGTCTAAGTGTCTGGTTGATGATTGTAAATGGCAAATACAGCCCCTGTAGCACCTATAAGTTCTGGAATGGTTTACAAAGGGGAACAGGTCATGAATGACTTAACTATCACTAATAGTAGTGTGTAATTATGACCTCATTAGGATGTGTTTCTTTAAAGCCACCCTCTGGGAGAAGCAACTAAGTCAAGGGCACATCTTGGACAGATCTCCCCCTTCAGATCTCTTTGAGGGATTGCCCTTGTGTTTAGCCTTGCTGTTGACATAATCAATTATGTTCATCTTTTAATTAATGAACTAGTATCAGTTTCATGGAATGTGCTCATGCTGTAATTACTACAATTGTGTTACCAGTGGAGCACTTGGGGAATGAACATTCATGGAGTGCTGTTGAGCTTGACTTTTATGCTGTGGGGAGGCAAGGATAATGTTTCCTCTGCTCTTGAGTGGATGCTTTTTTTTTTAAGAGAAAATATAAAATAATCTCATCAAAATGCCACTAATAAGACAAATTTGATTTTTTTTTCCCTCTGGTTTACTGTGTATTAACTCTTTTATGACCAGAGCTTATTTGGGTTTTTGTTTAAGCATTTGTCTTATCTCAACTGTAGGAGAAAGTCTAATTCTGTACATTAGGAAAAGTCTCCAATACACTGTATGTGGAGAAAGAATAAAACTAATAAAAGGGTTGGGTTTTTTTGTTTGGGTTTGTTTTTTTTTTATAATGCACTGTCAAACATTTTTGTGTATAAGCTTTCAAAACTCTATGGTATCTTGAAAATCTTTAATAAAAGTATAACATCAATATTAAACATATCTGAATAGAGGCTTTATGGGAACTGAACTAGATAGACAGTTGGATCACTTGGAAAGTGATCTTTCCATTTGAAATGAGTTTACCTGACAATATTTTAGACCTTATATCTATTAAATTCTCTATTGAAAATCGGAGGGAAAAAATACCTAGGTAAAACTTTATTAAAGCCAAGTAGAAATGTCACAGGGAATTACTGGGGCAGATCTTTAACTGGTGTAAATAGGCCTGGGTTGTTGACTTTTTTTTTTGTGTGTGTGCATGCTTTTGTTTTGTTTTGCTATGTCTTTTTTTCCCCTTTTGGTTTTCTTATATTTTGAGCACTTTAGGCCTGGTTAAAAATTTGCATTTCAGTTATACAACTGAAATTTATTTGCCTAGCACCTCTTTGCTACTGATCATCTGGTGGAGGAGTGTTGCTGTACACTTAAATTAATGCTCTGTTATGTAGATGCTGACAGAAAAGATCTGCTTTATAAAACTACAGCTTTACACCAAAAAAAAAGAAGAAAAATCCATCAATAATTTATCCATATTATAATCAAAGACAGTTATCATATTCTATACTCCAGAACAGAGGCAGTATGTAATAATTTTCTAGAAATTAAAGTAACTATTTCTTACTTTGGCCACTTCATGCATTTGTGTGCCAAGTTTCAGCCTGAAGCAGATTTTAATGGTTGCATAATGAAACTCTCAAAGTGGCTGTGATGAAGACACTGACAAACTGAGCAATACTGCTGTTACCCAGTTACACTGCAAAATTTACACAGAAGAACTGATGTAAATCATTATGCAGTGGATGTATGTCAGCTGCCAAATGATGGGATTTGAAAGAAAATTTTGTATGTGCAGCTTATTCCATAATTTTCTTCTCCAAAGTTTCTTTTATCTGTCAGTAAAATCTCTTCCTTTTCTTGTGGTAAGAGTATGAATACTGAATTAATGTATCTCTGTCCCAGTCTGTACAGAAGTTTCCTGGCAGAATTGACTATGTTTTGGAGTGGTCAGCTGAACCAGTGCTTTGAACTCGGGTGTACAAGAGGGTGTGTGCTTGTTTCACCAGCATGAACAAAGATGGCAGTTTAGCAACCTGTTCTAGCTTGAGTTCTTCCTCCACCCCCTCAATCTATCATCAAAAAAACTTTCTCATGAAGAGGCTTGTGAGCAGTCCATATGGAGTTGTGATAAATTACAGATGCGTGGTGAATTAATGATACCTACCTTTGACCTCCTCCTATATGCTTTACATATTAATCACATTTCTGCTGGGATCACTTCTGTTGAACAGCTTCCAAGATTTCCACATTTTTAAACCAGTCTGCTAGAGGTGTGCATGTGTGTATATGATGCTGCTGAAGGAGGGAGGAGTCCTGAGGCAGAGACCTCATCAAGGGGAAATATTTCACTGGTTTGAAAAACAGAACTCAAAAGGAGGAAGAGGAGCAAAGTTACAACTCTGACACTAGAGATTTATCTAACAACTAGATAAATGTCAGCAGATTTCAATGGTGCTTCCTCTTCACTGTGTTACAGTGGCAGTGTGCTCATACACATACAAGTATCTGATCAAGATTAGGATACAATGGCCAAATCTCTATTTTGATGCAATTCTTGATTTGCTCTTAGATGGTAAGTCAGTGAAGTCAAGCTCTGTGCTGCCCTGTCCCGTTGTCTCCATGCTGACATTTTCACCCTCAACACAGGAGCTTTGGAAAGGAGTCTATAGAAACTCACTCAAAGTGTCAGCTCTGGAAAATTGTTCTCCTTCCTTTCATGAGCCAGTGAAGATAAAAATACTATCCCACCACCATCCATTAAATGCATTCTCTATATATAGAGAATATATTAGAATGATACTACGGATATTGAATTTATCTTCATGAGATGGGGATGGTCTCATCAGTCATGAGTGTCACAACTAAGCAAAGACACAAGTGAATAATGAAGCCACCCTTATCGAGTACAGATGAATCCAATTTCCTCTGCACTATAATGTCATATTTGATTCAGTGAACTATAACATCTACTTTTTATTTTTTAAGTTGCCCATGGATTCTATCTTTTTCTCATTCTCTCTCTCTCTGAAGTTGTTTTTGCTATGCATTTTTCTGGTTTTATGCACCCTGCATGTCTTTTTCCTCTGTCTGACATAACAAGTAAGTTGAATCATAAATGGCATACACAGAATGAGAACTCCTACCATGTCAAGTGCCTAAATTTCCTGCCCCTACTAGCTTTTCTGGAGGACCTGTGCTTGGGAGCTATGCTGACAATACTTCCTGCATGGAAATGCAGATGACACATAAATGGGCTTATTCTGGGATATCTGTAAGGCTATATTCTCTTAAAGTGTGTGTGAATCTGTCCATCCTAGTGGACAGAGGAGCATGAAGGAACTAATTGTAGCAGTGGCCTTGGTGTTAAGTAACTATAACTCTTGTGAACACAGCCTGTGAAGAATAAATCAAATGTGTACAATGCTATGCAGCAGTAGGTCATATGCAGAAGAGACTGCATGAAAAATAAAGCAGGGAGCAAAAATTGCTATGGCCTTCCTCTTACCAGGACAGTTTCTAGTATGAGTAGAGCTAATCAGAAAGGGTGCCAGAGCTCTGGAAGGGGCTGTCCAGGGAGGTTGTGGAGTCTCCATCTCTGGAGATGCTTAAGACCTGCCTGGATCTGTTCCTGGGTGACTTGGTCTAGATGATCCTGCTCAGGCAGGGGGGTTGGACTAGATGATCTTCTAGCTCCCTTCCAGCCCCTAATTTCTGTGATTCTGTGATTAATGTGGCACTTAAGCTAGCAAGGGCAGAGCGTGATGCTGTCTGAGGAAGAAGTACCTCTTGGCTGGCACAGCACTCAGCAGAGGAGACATGGCCTCTGGCTCAAATCCCCAGAGGTTACTGGGATTTTTAGTAGTTTTTCCTCCTTGCACTACAATGAATAAACACAAATGTGTTGCATGTGCCATGCAGCTGCTGCATCAACTCCAAGCATGGTTCTAGTTTGTCCTTAGACTCTATATTCTGTATTGCTTAATATAGAAAAAGGGCACAATAGCTCAATTTCAAGCTAATTATAGCAGTAGAAGATTCTGCAGGAATGACTCTCCAGGTTTTACCAATAAACTCCTTAGAGAAACAAGGAAACGCATTCACATTATATTTACCTAATAGATGAGATTCCGTCTATTAGATGAGATATGAAGTAAATTAAATTCCATGGCAGGTGAACACCCTAAGGGTACTGTAGTTTATAACACTATATTAATATTCCATAAGACCACTGCATGAGTTTAGTACAGCTAACTTCAAAATTAGCTTTACAGGCCACCTGCAGAATTTTTGTGCTGGTTGCTTTCATAGTCAGTGCTGCAATCATAGATAATTTAACATAAATATTAAGTAAATAATTGCTTCAGAATATTTCAAGGTTAGGGACATAAATCTCATTCCCATTACATAAATGCAGACTATAAAAATACAAGGTGGTACTTAACCTTGTAATTTTAGTTTCCAATGACCCATATTCCCTTCCATTTTTTGAAAGATAGACAAGACCTAAACAAATTCTACAGAACACAGTTATAGAAGGTGCAGAAGAATTATTGTGGAAAGGAGATATTAATTCAGAGCTCTAGATAAAAAATGCTCTGCCTGATAAAATGATGGTAATGAGCACTACTAAGGTTTTAGAGTGCATTTGTGTAGATTTAGTGATAAGAATAGTGATTGAAGATTTTATATTATGCTTTTCTGATAGGGTGATTCTGAAGCTGAGCACTGGTTGATGTAATAAGAAAGAAGTAGTGGGTGTGCCTCCTTATGACAACTGTGCTTAACTAGATGCTTCCTAATTAGCCTCCAGAAGCCTACAATGGCAGGTTAGCCAGAAGTAATCATCACCTAACTAGATGGTCCCTTAGGCAGAAAAGCACATTTCTATTTTGACAGAGGTAAGCTCTTTTTCTAATGCTGTTCTCCAGTGCCAGAGTTTGGGAAGGAGATCAAGAGGAGCAACTCTTGGATGATAGACTTTTGGCTGTTTCAAAAAAAAAATAATTATCTTTGCAGTTCATAACTGTCATACTTGGGAAAATGTCAGCAAGGTACTTTGTCTATTGTATGCATTTTCCAAACATCACCCGACTTTTCATTTGTTTGTTGTTGTGGTTTTTTTATATATATATATTTCTTATATTTTTTTTTGTCTCTATGGTGTCTGTGTAGAGTTTTTTTTAATGCCTTTTTTTCCAATTTGTCTTTAAGGGTACAAGGAAGCTTGTATTTTAATCATAGCTACAGAGAGTAAGTTGTTTTAATTAGCCTTCCATTACTTTCCAGATTCTTCTCAAAACATTTGTTCTCTGATACTACTGTTGAATTTTAAGAAGTAGCTGGGGAAGGAGGGCTGTTCCTCACAGACCAGGTGATGCTGGTTAATGTAAAACTGATCTGGAGAAGGAATTTTATCAGCACTTGTCACAGAAAAATTGCAATCAGAGAATCTGCTTTGACTGTCAGTTTTCACTTGTTGCTTCTTTACTATGGTATAGCAATTGCTTTAGGTTTTATTAAGATTTTAGTGTGGTGTTTTTATTTCAATATTGAATCTCAACAGGCTAAACCTCCTTTAAGTGATTCCATTGGAATGCTGCTGGCTATTCCCCTTCTGCAGCAAGGAAACTGGGATATCAGGATCTCCCTCTTGGTTTTTTTAAAGACAAGAGTCATTGGCTTTGGTGGGGATGGCCATGCTTTGAATCTTCTAGTCATGGTAGCAAAATCCACCAGAGACAGTTGTTAAGACCATATCTGAACAATTAGAAACTTAAGTAACTGAAATAGATTAAAAAGGAATAATAATCCACTGAGATCCTGGCAAGAAATAGGAAACTTTTTAAGCAGAAAGTGTTTCGTGGTCTTTTCTTACACGTGTAGTGGATGTTTTTCCTGTATGCCCAGAAGTGAAACGTGTCAGTATGAACTTAATAATAATTATTAAGTGATTTATTGATTTGGGTATAATTTCTCTCTCTCTCTTGAAGTATACTTGAATGAGGATAGCGCTAAAAAAACCCCCATATTTGAAAGTGTGAGCAAAAATCAAACTTGGATCAGGAAGACACGGAATAGAAAACAAGGGCAGAAGAAGTATCTAAAAAAATAAAGCAGGGATTATCTTGCTTATTCTGGTCATTTTCTCCTCAGAATTATTGAGGTACTAAGATGTGTCTTGATTGCAGTTTCCTGTGTCTGAGAACATTCCTGATTTTCTACTTGGAGGCTATGTGGGCTCACACCTACTATTATACTTTCATGATTGAATAATTTCAGTAGGGAAAAGTCTGCTCTATTAAAGTACATAGAAGTTCAATAGCTAAAGTCTAAGGCAGACATATGAGGTAATATATAGTGTAACTTTTTTATATCCTCAATTCTTCTTATTGCACCCTAGAGATACTGGGAGACAATGGAGACAATGTGTAAGGAATGACAGAAAATGTGTGTAAGAGCATTGTATGGTGTATAAATTAAGGCCTTTAGTCATAAGACCAATAATAGGAGAAGCAAGAAATTAGGAAGTATAAGCAAGGGAGACAAAACATGTAGCAGAACAAATGGAAATAATAATTTTCAAACATGTCAGCTTGAATCAACTAAGGTAAACAATTGGAGTCTCAGTGCATGCCTGGCCTAGGCAAGCTGTGCCAGTGAGTACTGTAAAATGAAAAGGAGTCATAAACTGTTGGAGAACAGAACCAGGAGTATGTGTCTGAACGTTTATAATCTTTTAATCAAACGTGGACCCCATAACTGGAGTCTGGTAGCTTTGGAGACTACTTTGTCTGTGTATTCATAGACCATTCATAACGCAGTGAGCCATAAAATGCGCTCTCACTTTCTTGCTTCAGTGGTTTCAACACCTTCCTCTGGGACAAATTTCTCTAATAACAAGAGGTAATTCAATTTTACTCTTGCTCAGTCCTAAGCAAACACTTCTGACTGTTGTGACTTACCAGATTTGTGGAGTTTGTGCAGAGAAGGCAGCATAGAAGTTGGAAGCTTCTGATGCCCTCTCAGGCTGTAAATTGACTGTTGTGTGGATTGTCATGGATATTGATGATTTAACAAACTGAAGCTGTTGCTGTGCTTTGTGGCACGGTGGAAATCAGTGCCTAGCCCCCCACATCTTTCTTTTAAGAGTGCTGCAGGCAAGCCTGGGACACAGGGAGCTCTGGCTTCTGCTGTGGGAAGTGGAGGCAGTGACTGTGTCAGTGGGGTTGGATGGTGTGCATATCTGTAGTGGAGGCAGTGGGGAAGGTGGTGTTGATTCCAGGGGTGGGATCAGAGTTGGAGGTGGTGTACTCTTCTCCTGCTGTGCATGGTGGGCAGCTTCAAGGAAAGGTCTCCAGAGGGGCAGCAACACAGCAGCAGCAGCAGCCAACTTCTGCCAGCTCACTGCTTACCAGTTTACTGCTAAGCATGTGCTTTGCTAATCTGGGGAACAGGTAAACTGAGTAACACTCGTTATTCCAACAGTTGCATTTCTACAGATGCAAGGTGTCAGACAATAGTGCAATTCAGTGGACAATTTGGCTGAGGATTCACAGTGTTCTAGCTTGGATTTTAGATATCCCTTTAAATTTACAAGTCAGGAAGTTCATTCTTCTGTAAAAATGCTTACTTTGTGACTAATACCTTGAAATGTTTTCCATTATTTAAGATCTTGTCTTATAGCTGTTTTAGAGAGAAAGTATACATGTATATGTGCCTTCAATTTTACCAAAAATGAGCACTTACAGATTTATTTTTTTTATATATTGCTGCACAGAGTGCATATATTTACATCAGGGGCATGAAAATTGATGTAGAAATTGAAAAAAACCCTTTTATTCTCGTTTGTAAGGACCAAATATTCATTTATTTGGATTATTGTAAAAAAGCAAACAACAAAAACCTCAATGGACAGGTTTTCTTTGAACAGTTTCTTGGGCTTTCCTTTGAAGCATCTGTCCCTTTTTAAAAGAGAACACCAGAGAAGGCCACAGGTGAAGTTTGTCTTGTCAAATCAAGTGTTTTCTTCCTGTCACTATTTTTGTCTCTAATTTATTAGACTGAGGCTCATCTGCAGGCCACATGGTGCCAGAGCTCTGGTCCTGTCTTGCACTGGCTGGGGGTTTCCCTTGAAGTGACAGTTTGACAAAAAGCATCCTCACTGCTCCTAAGGATTTCCTAGTTGAAGAGGCTCTGAATGCTTCTCTGTTTTAAGTACTTTCCATTATTTATTTATTTAAAAAAAAAAAAATAATTCCGAAGCAGCTGTGTTCACCTAACATTTTCCAATATTTTCCTTTTTTCTGCTCTAGGTGGCAATGTAACACTTCTTCATCCACTGGGAGCCTCATGTTTCTGTAAAATCTGTGTAAAGCTAGTAAGCTGGCAATAGATTTCTTATTATATGTGTACAGTGCTAGCTGTAATGGCTCCCTTGCCATGCAGCATGACTCCTGCCCTATCACTTGTACCCACCCTCCTTCCTTGTCTTCCTTCTGTCCTCACCTCACAGGCTCTGTGTCCTGTTCTTGCCATTCTTATCCCACCAGCTTAATTCTTTGCCTGCAAAGAAAAAAAAAATTATTTTGACCCAAATACTGCCTTTCACACTCTTATTTTCACCTGTTCCTTCATGCCCAAATTACTGCTTTCATACCCATCCCCTCTTTGTGTCTCTCTTATTTTTACTTTTTCTGGAAGCAAGAATGTAGTTTCTATAAAAAGCTAAATCATGGTGCACTAATAATAATAAAAAAAACCCGGAGTAGACACTCCTTTTTGCTTGCAAAGTAAAATCTGCTACACTGCCAATCTATGTTACTGAAATTAGCAACAGGCTAATAGCATATATTTGCAGTTATTTAAAGGCAGCTGCACAGCATCAGACTAACATCTACCTATTATTCTACTCTAATCGTGTCCAGTGGTGGATGCTAAAGGAAAGGATATTAGAAATGTTTAAATTACCTTCTGGAGAGCCTTGAGAGTTTAAAGATTTCTTGAGCCAAAGGCTGTTGCATATTCTTGTATCTAATAATTTTGGGGTTTTTTTCCCCCTATGTATTGTAGAGTTGTTTCCATAACAAAATTATAGAATATACATTAAAAGTTATAAATTTTCAGTTTCTTTAAATCTACTTCTTGATAACTAAATATGGTGTTCCTAGTTACTGGGTTATAAGACAAAGTGAGCAATTGTTATCATTTTTTGAGGAGTATGAGGTAAATTGAACTGTACACTATGTTCTCATGGGTGTACCTACAAAACAGACAGCAACAGCTGTCAAAAAATGAGAGTTTATGGCAACAAAAGCTGCCCAGCATTCCTTTTGACAACATACAAGCTCAGTTGTCTACTCACAATGTAACTGCTACACAACTAATTCCTAAACCAAAGGAAAGATGAACCACAATGAGGACGCACTCATCAAGGGGAAACCTCCCACACCAAGAGTGCCCAAGACACCAGAAGTGTCCTTGGATGTTGTGTCCAAGGGAGGAGGGATGACCAACTGCCAGACCCACTGCTCTAGGAAGAACCAACACTTCTGGTTCTTCTGCAGGACCCAGTTTATACCCTAGCCAAGGGTGCATAGTAGATATAGTCATTCTGGTTGGGTAAGGGGGCCAGTCCAGACAAAACAGGCTAAGGGTCTGAGGCAACAGTTAATCACCCAGAGGTGCAGCTTAAGGGCTAAGATGATGAACTGCTCTGACACATCCTGTTTTCCCTCTGGTTTTCCTCTGTCAGGAAGGCAGAACCTGCCACATGTGTAACAGAGTTATGTAATGATGTTGTCTGTTTTGTTCATTTTTCCTTTCCTCTTAGTCCCCAGTGGTCCGTTTTATTTTTTAATCTGCTGCTGAGCATGAAGATGATGTTTTCTGGGATGAATGAAAGTTTTTTTTTCAGAGATAATAGCTAATTTGGAACCCATTCTTGTGTGTACACTGTGTGGTTATTTTCCTCTCCTGTTCTTTGCTTTGTATTTATTGACAGTGGATTTCATTTGGCATGTTATTACCTGTTCACGGTATCTCCTGCAGCTCTTCACAGTCAGCTTGCCAGTGAAGTCAGTAATTTTGAATAATCAGAAAACTTGGCCACCTCATTCATGAACGTGTTCAGTAGCTTAAGCTTAGCACAGAATGCCATCATTGGTAACCTTCCTGAAATGTGAAAACTTGCCATTTATTCTAATTGTTAATTATATAGACTTTAACTAGTAATTAATGCTCATGATCCTCGAAAGGACCTTCATTTTTATCCCGGGAGAGATGAGTTTGAGAGTCACAGGTGGTGAACTTTGTAAAGGAGGAGGATTACACTTTTCCATATGATTTTTAACTCTTTCAGAGAACTCCAATGTGTTTCTGGAGCATGGCTTCCATGGAAATTGTGCTAGCTCATTACATTTTCCCATATGTTACCTGAGTTGACTCTACTATAATTTTAACCAATTACTGATCAAAAGGTTGTAATGAGTGCAAGAACTAAGCGTCCCCTCAGATCTTGCACTCGTGACAAACTTTTGATTCAGAAATTGCAAAAAGCAATGGAAAGATTAAAAAAACCCCCATAACATAGTATAAATACAAAATACATACAAAATGACTGTCTGAAAAATGTGGAAGTGGAGAATGACTTGAATGGGAACCACCACAAAAATAGTAACCTGTATTTGGGAATTATATTGGATATTGAAGGATGACTAACAGAGCACAGTGGGACAAATTAAAAAAATCCAAAGCTGAGAATAGGAGGCACCTGGCAAAAGACATCAGGAATAGCACGAAGTCATTCTGTGCGTATGTAATTGGTAGGAAAAATATCAGTAAAATAGGTTTCTTTCTCTCCTGTGCAGTAAAACTACTACAAGAAGAGAGAGAGAGAAGGCTTAGAGGCATATGATATCCTTTCTGCAACAGTCTTAGTAGAGAAGACTGCATAATTAATGACAATTGTAAAAGAAGGTATGATTCAAGGCTACAATGGGAAAAAAAACAAGTTAGAGAGTTCTTAGGAAAGCTAAATGTTTTCAGGAGCATGGGGCTGGCCAACATCATTCTGGGATATTTAAAGAACTTGAAATACTAGCATTTATGTTTAAGATATGGTTTAACACTGGTTATGGTTATCCCACAGCAAGTAAGCACTCAAAGGCTAGAAAAAGTTTTTATGTATAAAAGGAAAAAGAAGCTTCATTTAATTTCCAGGAAAATGATGGAACACTTTTAAACAAAGTTGTGTTACATTCACCTTGAAGATAAAAGGAGGAAATTTAATAATCAGAAGAACTTAGCAGGAAAAAAACCCAACAAAAAAACCCAACAACAAAAAAACCCACAAACAACCCACAACAAAACCAAACAAAAAACCTGAACAAAACAGGAAAAAAAAAATCCAGTATCTTTGTATGAGAAGATAACAATCTATATGGATAGAAGAGAAGCAGGAACTATATCTCTTTAATAATAATAATATATCTCTTTAAATAAACATGGTCTTCATGAAAGTTCAGAAGGGAGGAAGTAAAACTGGTTGATAGCCAAATCTAACTAACTCTTTGCAGTTACTCTCTAAATAGAAACACACAGTTGTACCCAGATTTGTTTCAGGTCTTTCTGGTCAGAGTTCATTCAGGATCTTCCCAATGTTCTGAACTTGGTGTTGACATGAAGCTGGGAGGCAGTGCAAATCCTCTGGAGGACCAAGTTGGAATTCAAAATTATCTCAGTGAACTGATGAAATGGCTTCTAATAAAAACCTGTAAATCAATAGGGATACTCAGTTAGGAAGTGATAATCACCTACACAAACAGGGGATGGGAAACAACTGATTAAGCAACAGTCCTTCAGGAAAGAGGCTGCAAGTATAGTGATAATAAATGGAACATGAGTCAACAACGTCTTGCTGTTACACAAGGACAAACTTCATAGTGAGAAGTACAAACAAAAGTTTGCAAGTCATGTGACAGAATCAGAAAGGGCTGGAGAACTGACAAGCCCAGAGTGTGTAATTTCTTGATTGGATGTGGTATTTCTTGACTTCAGCAAGGCTTTTGATGCTGTCTCCCATGGGATCCTCACAGCCAAGCTCGAGAAGTGTGGATTGGGTGATTGTGCAATGAGGTGGGTTGGGAACTGGCTGAAGGACATGAACTTCAGCAAGGTAGGTTAAGGTTAGGTGTAAGTTCCTAACAGCAAGGAGACTCAATCAGTTGAAGAACGTGCTTTAGTAACTACAGTGCTGGAGGTTTTCCCACCACCACATCTGTCAGGGATGATGTATCATCTTACAGATGACCCAGCTTTGAGGCAGGGAATAGTCTGAGGACAATTCCAGTCCTGTTCACTGTTATTTTCAGCTTTTCCTCTTTCCCCTACCTCCTCTGTTTTCATCATTTATAAATTGCTTGACATCTGCTTCAAGGTCCTCTATTCCTGCATCAAGTTTTTCTTGAATTTTCCGTGGAGATCTAATAAGGCCAATATCAGATTTGGTCAGACCTCACTATTTTACTTTTCCACATCATTCAGTAATGATACATTACTGAACAGCATCAGTCCCAGAATTTATTTTTGACATACCTATAGTGGCAAATTCCTCACCTTCTGAGAATGAACAATGTCTTCCAACCTGTTGTTCACGGTCTTCCAAACCATTATTAATCCCTGAAAGGTCTTCCCTCTTATCAGGTGCCACCTTAATTGCTCTTCAGAACTGTTGCTGAAATACCTTATTTAAGTGTATGGTTTTGGTTTTATTTCACATGCATGCTGCATTATACTTATTGAAATGCTGTTTTCTCACTGTGTCCTTTAAATCTCTGTTTCATGAATTATAAAAATTATGTTGATTCTGCCCCAGTATGTTACAGTTATTCATGTGCCCACCTGTTCTAACTTCTATTATATTTTATGCTAATTAGCAGGCAAATTAATTTTCTGGTATGTTAATCGGACTCATTAGAATGTAATTCTCAGAATTGCCTCTGAAGCCCCTTACAAAGCTTGGTCTGATATTAGTCTTTTCTCACTCTGCTGGAAAGTAATAGAGCTTGTAATAAGCAGAAGGGGATGTAGTTCTGTTTGTCTCAGACCTGTTTTACCATTTCTGTTCCCCCTGTATTACAGATGAAAGAAGGAAAATTAACCATAATAAATAATACAATTTCACCTGAAAATTTAGCTTAGCTAATAAAGGATGATTCTAAATGATACAGTGCAAGTCTAAATATTGTCCAGAGAGGAGTTACCTCTACTCATAGTAATATAGACAAAGGAGAATTAGGATATAAGATTGAAATGAGGATTGATTCTGCCACTCTGTCTCCAAGGCATTCCTAAACACTAGAGAACAATTGAAGAGTGTCCTGTGACTGCTCACCTGGGTACAGCTGAGAGTTTGATATGTTTAACATTGAAGGGCTAATCTGAAATTTCCATACTTCACAGGTTACAGTTAGTGCCTTCGGTATATCTCATGGTTGTTTTGAATTTCACATACTCTCCCACTGTTTTGTATTGCTCTAGCAATATAAAACAAGCATAAACTCAGCTACAACTACTCACCTAAGCTATTTTACTGATGGCTTCATGTCAAGTGAGTGGAAAAGCAGACAGACCATGCTGCTTTATGTCCCACTTATGTAGGCTGGATGATCAAAAGTAGCACAAGCATTTTAGGATCAGAGCAAATCTGTGATTTTTGTTTTCATTGCTTTGCCCAAGAGGGAATGTTGTGGAGCTTCAGTGCTCTGGTGTACTCACAGATAGTAGAGGATGAGCCATTTGCAAATGGTGACATCAGCTTCTTTCAAAAATGCAAACTCTTGAATGTCCTGTGTTGTCTCATCCTGTGCAGTTTATCCTAAACTTTTTCCTTCCCTTTTCTTCAGCTTTTTCTTATAATTTCTACTTTGCTAGATGTTATACCACCCTTCAAAGTAATTTTTCAGCAGATTTATGCTGATACATTATTAAAAATAAATATTTCAAGTGATGCAAATGCCCCTCAACTTCTTTTGAACTATATTTTTAATAACTAGGAAAGTTGATGTTTCAAATCATCCCCGATCTTAGTGCCCTAGGGCTTGCAAAACATCCACAGTATTAATGACTGTAATCTGAGGAGAATGTTTGTCAGAGGGAGCTGGGAAAGGGACCATGAAAAACGTATTACATAGACCAGAGCAAAATTGCTAGCCTTCTGATTATAAATCTAAAATATTAAAATAATGAATTCACAGAACTCCTATTAGACATCAAAGCTTGTGTCATATTGGGGTATGCTTTTAATTTATATGCCTTCTTTCAGGCCAAAACCAAACCTGATAAATTGAACAGTGAATTTCTAACCTGATTGAAAAAACCTGACTCTGGATCTTGTTGTCAATAGAGAGGAGACTGTGCAAGCTGAACTCCTCTCAGATAGATGCCTGTGGTAAAATTTAATGGCACATTTTCAAACCTTACAACTTTTAAACACAAACTTTAAAACAACTTATTAGACCTTATGCTCTTTGCTGTTTTATTTCAGTTTGTTTCAGAAGTCTGCAGCAGAGGTAGCTGTAGGAAGAGACTTTAAGTGCATTCCATTGGCAAGAGCAATCAGTGTTAAAGCCAACAAACGTGATATCTTTTCCCTCTCCTTTTGCCATAGGAGTGAGGAATACAATAAAATGAACATGCAGGCATCTTATAGTCTATATATTACTCCAAACCAAATCTCAATTTAGGAATGTTTAAGTACTCTTCATTACATAAACTTTCTGTTTCAAAATATTGTAGATTTTGTTATATTCCACTGAGAAACACATTAGGATTCCAGAGATGACAAATAAATATAGTGGATGAAGCATGTTAAAAATCAGTAGTGAGTACACAGGATCAGAGAAAGTAATTGATTATGGTGCTAATGTGAGGTTTGGTAGACCTGCTTTCATCTCATCTGCCACTGGCTGCTGTTCTGACCTGGAGTAAATGTGTCTCTCAGGCTTAAATTTACAAATGTGCTTAGGCACATAACAGTTTAAACCTCCTAAGGCCTAAACCTTAGGCCTCTGTTTAAAAAAGAACATTGCTGATTAAATTAATAGCAAGTTATTGATCGGTGCATTTGTTTCCCTAGGCTTCTACTTTTGCTCTGCAAAATCGGGGTGAAGTTGCTCCAGTATCTTAGAGTTGTGCTGGGAGCATAAATGGCTTACTGAGCTCACAGGATACTCTTTAACCATCTGTAGGAAGCATCTGAATATCTCACATGATTATGCCCCTCTATGAATTCATGTTGAGATCCAGTTTGATACTGTATTCAGTTCTGATCAACCTATCTCAAAAAGCCTAGAGCAAACCCAAAGAAGGGCAATGGAAATGATCAAAGTTATGTAATGGTTTCTGAACATGAAAGGGCTGAATAAGCCAGCATTCTTCATCCTGAACGAAAGGTGGCTGAATGAGCATGTGAGAGCAATCAGTGCAGTTGTGAATAGGCCATTTTTCACCACAGAAGTGCTGAAGACTTATTTTTTTTTACCCAACATACAATTAGATTTCAGGACCCTATTCCAGAGGGGATTGTGGGTGAAAAAAATTAGATGGTTTAAAAATACATAGAAAAATGTCTGGATGAAAAATCCATTCTGGATTATGGAACACAAAGAAATGGCCTTGAATTCAAGAAATTCTATAAGCTTAAGATGCAGAAAGCTGTGTGGAACTGTTTATCCTTGTATGTTTTGGTACTGACCACTTCAGAGAGCTTTCTAAGATAGATGGACATTTTTGTCTTGCCTGACACAGCTGTTCTTAGGTTCTTCCTTTCTAAAGGGAAAAAAATACAGACAAATACATTATTTTTGCACCTTGTTATGTTCCACTGATTCCATGACAGATGGTAGGTGTGCCCTTTGCTGAGAAAGCTGAGGGGAAAATGATTATTTTTTGCATTTATGTTTTGTCTTTCCATGGAATGAGACAGAAGGGATTCCCTTTCAAGAGCACGTTCTCCTTCAATGGTTCCATGTGTCTAGATTGTACCTTCAGAGTATTAGCAAAGGTCAAACACAGTGATAACCATCTTATCAATGGACCAGAGAATCAGCTGGGACAGCCTTCTGCCACATGCCCTCTTTGCTGTCGATGGGAAGTAAATGAATCCTTTCACATGATAGCTTTCATCCTTCTCCCTCCTCTTTGCCCAGTTACTTCTGGTTCATAAGAGAAAATATGGCCTGCTCATTTGTGGTCCTCAGTGGCAGATAAAAGCAAGAGATGTCCACTAACATCCTTATTTTTCATAGCCAATCTAACTGTAATGCAGTCACAGCAGAGGAAAGGGGGAGTTACTCCTTTTGGCAATACTTAGTAGTTAAAGGGGAGAACGACTCAGTCTAGACTTGAGAGGTTTGAGTATATTGGTCCTGAGGCAGACTGTGGACTTTTGGGAAATAGCAGGTCACAATTTGAATGTGGAGGTCACCATGGCAATAAAGCAGAACCACCTACTAGCTACCAGTTGACTAACTTCTTACAAGAGAGGAAGGTATTTTCTGATTATTTTTTTTTCCTTCAACAATCTTCCTTACAGAAACCCTATTTGTAGCATAGGCATTCTTCTAGGTGAACTGAAAGACACGCATCTCTCTCTGTGAGGTTTATTAACACTACTTACCATGTGGTAATAGGACATACCCAGCAGCAAAACGTAGCACTTTCCTCCCAGCAGGACTGGAATACAGCTTCCAGGCTTGCCATAGCTCTGACAGTCCTGGGAGTGAGGAACAGAGATGAGACAATTTATTTGCAAAACAGAGAGCTGTATTGCTAGCAATGAACTGAAGAACAAACAGAAGACTTTACACAAGTGTGACACTTGCTCTTTTCAAATTACAGCCATTGTATTTTTACTACAGATGAAAAACAAACAAGCTGCTCAGCCTGGTCTCTCCCAGCTTGCTTAGAGACTCAGCTCAGTTTGGCTTCATGTAGATCAATTTGTTTCAAGAGATCAGCATTTCCTTTTTAACCTTTTGAACTGTAAGTCTCCATAGGATCTGATGTTTTTGTCAATTATATATTTTCACTTTGTACTGGTAATCAATAACACTTTAGAACACTAATGTCATACCATATCTTTGTCTTGGACTAGTACGTGAATAATAACTAAATAACACATTTCAATCAAGAGAACAAATGAATATTCTCCCTCCAGCACACAAAGAAACATGCAAAAAAGAAAAAAAACCCCACTGAACAATAGAACATTGATTTTTGTGGCTTTTCCAGCTGCAGCCAGAAAAGACCAGAATAGTCTTATAGTGCATTATCTTACTCCTGAAGTTGCACTTGGGCATGAAACTTCAAAATGCCCTTCATTTTTCCTAGCATTACTGTTGGATAGAGGTTTGGTACAGGCAAGGTAATGTTGAGAATTCACAGTTACAGGAATATTTGGAAAGCAAAAGAAATGCTTGCATTCCCAGCATTGTTGGCAGGGCCTTTTCAAACACTATGTGTTCTCAGCAGACAAAGCTTTCAAACAACTGTTACATGGAAACCAAGGCTACATCTGTACTAGCAGACCTGGGAGGGTTGGGGAATAGCCTCAGCCTCTGGTTAGCATTGTTAGCACAGGTTTTGTCAGACTTTTGGCTGCTGCTAAGGAGCACTCTCCCAGGCAGCACCGGGGTGGACGTAGATTGGGAGTGAACGCTCTAGGCAAACAGCTTGAACATGAAATCTTATTTTGAACACTAGAACTTGGCTGTGCAGATTGGAACCATGCTGCGGCCACTGGCCTTGAGGCCAAAGAGCAGTCTGTCTCTCGTTTCATTTGCTAATGTAGTCATAGTCAATGGTTACTTGCTATATTTGATAATATTCCTACCAGCAGCAACAGAATCTTGTGGCTAAAGTGTTGGACTGGTACTGGAGAGATTCAGTTCCTAGACATTGTGCAGATTTTCAGTGTAAGTTGAGGTCACTTAGTCCCTCTGTGCTTCTTAGTTCATTTATATAAGATGGAGATAAGAGAACTTTCTTAGTTTAACTACTGTGATGATGACATGCAGAAAGAGATGATGGATTGTAACCTATTTAATACAGCAAATGTCCTTCTAGAAGTGTCTAGAAACTGTGGAGTTCATCTGACTGAAAAGAAGATTCTAGTTTCCTCTCTTTCTCTCTGTCTCCTCACCTATTTTGGTGTCAAATAGAAGAAGCCAACCTCTTCTCTGTAGTGCCCAGCAATAGGACAAGGAACAATGTCTCAGTAGAGACGGTCAGGCAACACGAATTTTAAGCAGCAAATAGCAATAGCCACATTAATAGCAACAGCTTCCTTATTAAGCTAACACACTGATTCTTATGCTTACCTCTATAAAACGCATAACATTCTCATTAGTTCTACTATTATGCCTTCTGTGACCATTGGTCTGTTGTTCTGTTGTTACTTCTTTGCTTGCATATCTTGCAGTTTCCTTCTTCAGCAACTCCCTTCTTGTTTATCATTCTCAGTCTGGGGCTTACCAATCTATCTTAAAAACACAGCTGCAACCGGTTGGGGTCAAATCCCTCCGTGGGACCTCCAGGCCAGCTGGACATCCCCACAGAACAAAGGGTATAAACTGGAGCATAGAAGGTTCCACCTCAACATGAGGAGGGTCTTCTTCACTGTGAGGGTGACAGAGCACTGGAACAGGCTGCCCAGAGACGTTGTGGAGTCTCCTTCTCTAGAGATTTTTAAAACCTATCTGGATGCATTCCTATGTGGCCTGACATGGGCCATCCTGCTTTGGAAGGGGAGTTGGACTTGATAATTTCTAGAGGTCTTCCAACCCCTAACATTCTATGATTCTATGATTTTATGATTCTATGATTCTATGATTCAGAACAGTGCTTAAACTTTTCCTTAATGTTGAACACACTTAAACACCTTTTCCAAATGAAAACGGATATAATCTGAATTCGGCACAGTAGTGCACAACGTTAGATAGCTATCATGTCCAGAATGAGATCCAAACCAAGATTCATTTGGACAAGTTTCTCCCCCTAAATTGATATTCTGCCTGGTGATTGCACTACTGGAGTTTCCCCTCCCTTGAATTTAACATATTGCTCTTCATCAGCTCTGTGGTTTCTTCTCTCATGTTTTCCTTCTCAAGAGGCAAGCCCCAGGGTTTCTCTTCAACAGAGAATTCCCAAATATATTCTAATGTGTTGATGTATGTACTAATAATCTTTTATTTTTTTTTTGGCAAATCAGTATATACTTGAAAGTGCCACCTTAGTTTAAGGAAGAATTTGCTGCATTTTTTCTAGAGGTGGCGATGGGTTTGAACAAAGGGCCTCTGTCTTATTCTAAACAAATTCTTACATCATGACTGACTGCGTTTACTAACATGGTGACTGAGCTCTTGGGAGTATATACACTGACTTTGGATGGGTAACTGCACAATACTGTTTTCACCTATTGTAATTCCCTCTCATGTGTTCCTGATGACAACCAAATTGCAGTCTCCTGGAGCAATGGAGCAATTAAAGAACCTGCACTTAGGATAAACTCACATATATTAATATATATCCATGATCCTTTGGCTTGATTCCTTGTCATAGAACAAGAGGTCTCCATGTATTTTTGCTTTACCTGGATATACTTTGTGTGCTGACTTTGTAGCATTTCATTATTCTTTTATATTTCACATTATGTTTTATGTTTCACTAACTGACCTAATTCTGAAAATGTAAGTGAAGAAATTTCTGTTGGTCTCAAGGTATATTAACAGTGAAAGTTCAAATAATTCACACTCTAACCTGATTTTCCAAAGATTGCCTTTTTTTATCCAGAAGGTTAAAAATAATTTTAGCAACTGTCAGCAACAAATGTCTGAAGCTCTAGGAATGAAGAATGCTTTCTCTGATTCCATGTGTTAAAATTTCTAAGATCTAGACAAACCCTTCTTTTCTGTGCTCAAACAATTGGAACGTGGAGCATCATGTTTAATTTGGCTAGAAATCCTTTCTTTTCCAGATCCTTGCACATATCTCTAGTCTCTGTTAGTGTAAAGGACATAATTCTGTAACAAGTCTTTCTCAAGACTGCCCTTTAGCTTAAGGCAGTCCTCAGCTGCTGGAGGGCTTTCTGCCCCAAAAGATTTATCTGTTCCTCTTGTCACCTCAGACCTGCATGCTAGCACAGGTGGGAATTGAAGTGTTCAGACTTTCCAGTCACTCTTCCTGTACAAAATCCATCCAGATTTCTCTGCAGATGGGAGTAGACAGAGGACTTGTTGAAGTGGATATGCTTGTTTTAATCTTGACTACAATACAATCAGATTTTTCCATTGATCTTTGAACTGTAGTACAAAATGTCCCTTAAGCCACAAGAATTCAATGTATCTATTGAATTATCTATCTGTCTATCTATCTATCCATCAAAAGTAAATTTTTTTAAAAAAAGTATATTCTCTTACTAAAATATTTTAATTATATTATTTGAGTATCTGACATACATCTTTGGTTTTCAGAAGTTTGAAGAAAGTTCTGTCTTCACAGGTATATGCACAGGGGAGTTACTTTTTAGTCAGGAGTTAAATTTTATCCTTAACACTAACATGCTCTCAGTTCATCCTACTGATCTTACTGAGAGTCTTTAACTTCAGTAGGAGTTTGATCAGTCCCTAAAGAAAGTTAGCATCAGCTACAAAAAAACAACAAAGGACCATTTTTATAGCTAAATTGAATCAAACTATCCTTCAAGAATTAGAAAAGGCACCGTGGAAAGACTTTCAATAAACCTGCTAAAATGATGTAATTAAATATCTAACCTCTGAGGCAATAGAAGTTTGTACAGTTCCAGATTATTTTAATTCTTTAATTTAATCTCTATACAATAGAATTTAGCAAAGGTGATGCACCCATTTAGTTCTATGTGAGTAGCATCTTTCTTGTGGAATATAACATAAATTCCCTTGTCATTCTGGACAAACTTAGTATGTTCCAGGACACAATTGCCTTGGCCAGAAGGACACATTTCTGGCTCATGGTTAACATGTTGTCCACCAGAATTCCCAGGTCCTTCCCTGCATTGCTGCTTTCCAAAAGGTCAACCCCTAATATGTACTCATGCATGGGGTTATTCCTCCCCAGGTAAAGGACCCTACACTTGCCCTTGTTGAACTTCATTAAGTTAATAATAATAATCTTTAGCTCTCCCCTTCCTGAAGTTCCCAGGAGATTATAAATTATCTTAATACCCCAGGCTGCTCCAGGGTCCATCTTTCCTGATCATTCAACATTTGCACCCCAGAATATTCTCTGAGGTGAACCAATTATTTGTGGTCATATTCATATGTGGACTTGAGAATATAATGGTTAGTGGACAGCATGTGTAAGACTGAAAAAGCTCTGTATTTCTCCACTCTGTGCAGACTTCCAGCACCATCCCAGAAGTGCATTTGTGTTCAGATGTCTCTGATCTCCCTCATGACACACCTTGGCGTGTGTAGAGTATGCATCACACTATAAAACCTCTCCTGGCAAACCATAAGTTCAAATATTTTGACCTGGAAAAGTGAACACCAAAACAATACAATACTAGTGGCATGCAAGTACTCTCTGGGGCTCATGGAAGGGCAGTGAGGAGACAAAAGAAAAATGCTATGTGTTAAAAATGCAGTAAACATGCTCCAGCAGCTGTGTATGGAAAGCATGGATGATAACTAATGGGCTGCACTTCATCTCGGGACCACTAGCCTTTGCCTAGACTGGATTTCAGGTTTTCCAGGTCATGATCAGCAGGCACAACTGACTGATTGCACGGATTTTTGTTGGTTGATTAATTTATTTAATAATAGGGTGGTTCAATTTTTGAAGCTTGCTTAAGCATATATTTCCTTAGGGGAAAAAAAAAATCCTTCTTTTCTTCTTGCTGGTTTTCAAATTCTTTTTTTGTGTAAATAGCAGCTGATATTTCTTACAGTATTTATGAGCAGAAAATAACAATGAAGTCATTGTTTAAGAGGTGCAAAGGTACAATAACAACTGTATAATATTCTACAAGCTTTAAGGCAGAGGCCTGTTTTGAGAACCCAGTCATCCCCCATTGGTGCTTGATTTATTATTTATATCCATTTGGGAAATGAAACCTCAGGTGGTTGAAATATCATTATTCAGTTACTTTTTCTGAGTGGGGAAAAAAGAAAAGGCAGTAAATTCCCATATAGAACAGTACAATGTCTTAGAAAGCCACCTGAAAAGAAGTTTCCTTCTACATTGTCAATGTACTACATTATTTTGACTCGTGTATAAACAACAGAGCCCCATTGGAGGGCAGTGGGTCTGCAGTTGGGTACTGTTACCTTGGACCAGGATGCCATCCAAGGTCACCCTTCAATGCTGAAAACCCTCATCTTTTAGGTGATTTATGCATTTTGGGTCATCATCTTAAGCTTAAGTCAGCTGTGTGGTATTAGTTCCATTTGACAGACATGTGAATCTGCAGTCTACTAATGTTTGTTGGAGTGTTAAAAATTTTTGATTAGAATAAATCTCATTTCTAGTACATGCCTTGTCTGTTTTGAGAGACTCCATGACAGAGGGGAGGAGAGCAAAAAAAGGTAGAAAATTGCAATGTCTCGGCAGTAATTGCTCGAGACCAGTTATGTCAGAAGTAATGTAAAGTATTTTGTATCCTGTTATTGCTTCTGTAAGAAAAAAAGGTCTATTTTTCAGAGGTGAGAGCTGTCTGTGGCAGTAATGGGGGAATGAAACCTGCGAGAAGACATCATGTTTCCATCTGTTTTCAGAGCGCCTTAAACAGTGGTGAAATCCTCCAAATAGCTTCTGCCCTGTAAACTTGTGAAGTGTGGTTTACAGTGTTTTATGGCTTCTGCATTTGAAATTATACATCTAAGTCCAGAATGACTGTCTGTCAAGGAACTTGCTGTTCTCCTCTCCACACCACAGAGGCAGCCTTACAGGAGCAAGCCCAGTCAGCATTCTCTGTGCAGCTTTTGTTGCATGAATCAACCAGGAGTCAGAACAGGGCTTGTCTGGTTTACCAAACTAGAGGTGTGACACCAAATTTAATTTTTGTCTTATTAAAAAT
>JANHGL010020622.1:39527-53113 GCA_024611195.1 Ceyx melanurus | reverse complement strand
GGGAGGTTGTGGAGTCTCCTGCTCTGGAGACATTCCAGCCCCACCTGGATCTGTTCCTGGGTGACTTAGTCTAGGTGATCCTGCTCTATCTGGCAGAGGGGTTGGACTAGATGATTTTCTAGGTCCCTTCCAATCCCTAACATTCTGTGATACTTCCTGCAACTGAATTTACTCCTGTTTGTAACTAAATTAAGTAACTGACCAGGATTATTTTATAAATCAGAGTTTGAGGACTGGGATCTATTAATTTCTCCTCATGTTATATATTTCCAGAAGCTCGTTAGAAACTATTAAAGCTTATTCACCCTTGCAACCTTTTCAGCAGATGTTAAGCTGTTTGTTTTTTCCTTCACTGCCTTAAGATATTTAGGTAAGAATTAAAACAAGACTGGAACAGGTCAGGAAATCATTTATTTCCCAGAAAAAAAATTAAATTAAGTAATAAAACAAGTGGCAAATAATAATTTATTAATTAATCCTCTGAGCCTCAACACGTATGACATTTCCTCATAACCTCCTCAGGGAAGGTATTTTTAATTGCCAGTGGTTTTAACTTACCTGCTCCAATATACAGCAGTTATTGAGTCACACATACTTCTCATCCTAGGTAAGGCAACTGAGTGGAGATAGCTTCTCAAAATGCCTCTCTGCTGTGCCTGCCTCTGAGTCTTCCCTCTTATTTTCAGTACAAAGTCAGACACTAACAGCCTAAACCACTGCAGGGGATGCTTTGAGTTAAATTGCTAGCCTTGCACTGAAATGGGCAAAACTGCTCACTTACACTTACTCCTTACCACCTCTCAATTGCTAATTACTGCCTTTTGCTCTGATTTGCCTGTGACAGTCTGCTGC
The DNA here is from genome assembly GCA_024611195.1 of Ceyx melanurus. Classification (NCBI taxonomy): domain Eukaryota; kingdom Metazoa; phylum Chordata; class Aves; order Coraciiformes; family Alcedinidae; genus Ceyx; species Ceyx melanurus. The sequence continues at coordinate 52,261 of JANHGL010020622.1, read as the reverse complement.
TGTCGATGGGGCATACCTAGAAAATTAGAAGCTCCCTGGGAGATCCAAGCCAGGGGCTGCTCTGTGGTGAGTGGTAATAGTAGGGATGGCAGGTGAGCTGGGGCACACATCTGGGCTCAAAAAGGCATTTTGAGTGGTGCCATGGTATACCAAACTACATGTAAATCACTCAGTTCATGCAGTCCAGTCAGAGTTGCAATGCAGTGCAAGAAATAGGACTGAGACAAGACTGAATGCACTTAATATACATGAGTGCAGTAAGCAAAAATCTTTATATAACAAGTAATTATTTAATATCTGAGGAGGCATCACAGGCTGCCTGTATCCTGAGGAGTTTTCAGTGAGAAAGCCGTGGCTTATTCTAAGCAGAAATGCAGAGCCCTTCTCTGATCAGTGGGTGAAGCAGCTCCCTTTGTCTGTTTTCAAAGTCATGACACAAATTTAAGTCTGCATGTTGGTTAAATTTGTAAAAACTTTGGGTTTCAGTCAAAATTGAACAGTCTTGGTGGCCTTAGCTAGTGGCCCTGGAAAGCAGAAAGCAAGCAGAAGCATAGCAGTACTGAGAGAGCTGGAACTGACAGCACTGTGGTGAGTCAAAACTTAGGTGGCTGTGCTCATATAGACTTTATCCTGTTGGATGCAGGTGTCATTCATGCCTGCACAGCACAGATGGAAGGAAGCAGAGCACACTGTCCCTGCACACACATGCACATAGGCACCCACAGGTACAGATATATGCTACTGAAGTGGTTAAACACAGTGGATGGAATGAGAATGTCCTGTGGGGCTCATGCAGTCACTGAAAATGTTCTCATGTGAGCGTGTGGCTGGAAAGTTCACAGGGCAAATGCATATGAATGACTCCAGTGCCTGCAAGACTCTGCTGTGGCACTGCTGTATTGTACTGGAAGCTACAGACAGTCCCTGATAGCTCTTGTAAAGGGATATTAAGCAAAATACCTTCAGGAACAAGGAAATAATTCTGTGTTGATTAAAGCTGGTGTTGTTGGTATTGATGGTTTAGCTGCCTGCACAAAACAAGTGCAGGCAATCAGTTCATCTTGAAATAACTTGTACAAGTGAATAAAGGAAGTTGTTGCCTAATCTGTTTCATACTAATTACTCCATGCCACAAATTCAGCACCTGATCCAATATGAATTGACAGTGCAGAGAGATACTCAGTTCACTGCAATAGTCTTTAGTTCAAGGCTTCATTTTAAGGGGTGCACAGTAAGCTAAATTAGCATTTATCTGAGTCATCATTATCCATTTCTTGAGAAGCAGATATGCTTGATATTTTTTATGTAGCCAAATGAGTTTAGCACATCTATACTGTATTGCCAGCCAGCAAAGCCAACTTCAGCACATCAAAGTTTCAGGGCTCTGTGGGCTGCTGCCTGTGACAGATCACCCCAGTCGGGTGTCTGCCATGGGTCTCTCATCGCTGCATTGCCACACAGTCATTTACCACCCAACAAACACTTAGCACTTATGAGGCATTTTTCAGAAATCACACTGGGGCCATACCTGGGGCTTTAGCTCTTTCAACATCTTAAAATATCTGTCCCTAGAGAGGATTTAACTCTGCAGGATTTAGGCTGCTAAGGCTTGCATCATCAAAGGGACCAAAGTGTCAATCCATCTCTTTTTATGCCTAAGGACATAATAGTATCATGCCCCCTCCCACGAGGGGGTACTGCAGAGAAATTTCCAAGCTCTCAGCACCCAAACTAGCTAGCTCTGGAAGCAGATGGAGTATAATTATAGCAGTGTTGAGCTGCACCTGAACTAATTAGCTCTGCTGAGAAACAGGGATTGAATTTAATAATGCATGTTCTGCCATACCAAAAAGGCTGGGCTGCCTTTGAGACCCTTGTGAGCATCTCTGCATGGTGCTGTGCTGAACTCTGTAGATGTACTCTGAAAGTCACGTCCAACCTTTTTTTTTAAAATTTTTTTTTTTTTTTTTTTTTTTTTTTACACCATAATCCACTGCACAATGTAGATATCACCTTGTCCCAGCATTCAGGTATCATTGGCATAATTACTCCTCAGCTGTCACTTACTACCTGACTATTAGTTTAGCATGTAAAGTCCTGCATATGCTCAACATTTTGTTGTCTGTACTCACTAACTATTGAGATCTACCTCAAGGACTGCTGTGGCCTAAAGCCTTGAAGCCTTCAAAGTCTTCTGAGACTGTCTTCACTATGGGCCTAATGTTACTGGCACGGGCAAAACATACTCAAAGTAAATGGTAGCAGTGAGAGAGGCAGAAGATCCAGGTTCAGATCTCTGATCTGGAGTAGTGATACCTTTCAGACATATATTTGAACTCTCAAATATGTTTCCTAACTGGCTGGGATTAAAGAAAATCTCTCTGGTCTCAGTCCTCTGTATATCAAATTATTTCTACAAAGATGAGCAACTCTTGTGTTGGTAACTGAGATTATTTTGTTCCACCCCACAGAAGGCTGGCTGTTGTGAAGCTGACTTAGGGTGCTGATTTGAACAGAAACTCAGGCTACCATTTGGATAGGAGTGTTTTGAGCCCACCCCCCACATCCTCAGGGAGTGACTTAGCTCCAATGTGCTCACTTCTCCTGGCCTACATCTATTAGTCTTTAGAAGCAGAAACCTAGTGTTTTGTATCATGTAAGTGGCTGATTACTTAGGAGTTTAATGGCTCTGAACAGAGACTGTGTCTCTCTGGACACATATAAACACTGTCCCTTTTTTGCTGGAATTTATTTCTTGCTAGTTTGGTCCATGCCCTGCTCAGCAGCTTTTTGTTGATCCTGCACTTAGGTACCTATCCATGGAAAGTTTGTGCAAGTATTGGAAGAGTTAGGATAGATGCTATGAACAAGGTGTTGCATTGCTTAATTCTCTAAAGCCTAATTACTATCTAGTACATTCAAATGAAAACTGTACACTTGAATTACTTAAAGTCTTTGGAAAATTTAAACCATCGTTCATATTTGATCATTTTTTTTAAATGTAGTTGCTTTAGACATCCTTAATGACTCTGTGTGCTGCAGACAACAGCTGCAATTACAACTATTGGATCAAACATGCACATATTTCCAGAGTTAAGCCGTTTAATTGTTTCTTTAATTTTAAAAAACACAGGCTTCAAAGGAGATTTTCAGTAACTAGTACAGATGTATCTTACTAAGTCTGTTATTGCAGAGTTAAGTAGTTCTCTCATCAGAAACCCAAAATAGAATCATAAAATAGTAGGGCTTGGAAGGGACCTCTGGAGATCATCAAATCCAGAGGCAGAGCAGGATTACACAGGCCAGTCCACACAGGAACAGATCCACGTGGGTCTGAAAGTCTCCCAAGAAGGAGACTCCACAACCTCCCTGGGCATCCTGTTCCAGTGCTCCATACCTTTGATTTTGCTGCAGAATCATTCTTTTTCCTGCCATTCAGCTGACAGGGTCTGAAATACAAGCCCTTAAGTAGAAAAAGGTCTGATTTACAAGATTTGTAATAGCTCTGATTAATTCAATTGACTGTGCAGGAAGCATGGGAGTCCATATTTCTCATCTTCTTCCTCTATTGGGTCCACAATATATCTGTCTCAAGTAACCTGTTGATGAAAATACTGGTGGTAAATGGATGAGCAGAAGAATTAGAAGCAATATTGTATTTGTAATAAGGGGAGAGAGATATGAAGAGAGGAAGGAAAATCCTGAGTCTGAGATCTCCTCCTTGCTTCTCTTGGTGTAGTGCAGAGGCAGCCTGACTCCTGCACAGAGGAAGGGGTAGAAATGCAACCTTTCCCTAAATAACTAAATGAATACTTAACCTGCAGGTTTAAAACATACACTATATTATGAAACAATTATGTTTCCTTTGCATGAAAAAACTGAATTGCCATTCAGCTTCTTTTGTCATTTCTATGCATGAGTTTGGAGCAATTAGTATGAATATATTGCAGGTGCAGTATCTCAGGAAATTGCAGGAAGCTGTGCTGTATTTTTGAACCACAGAGGACTGCCAGAGTGATAACTCTTGAATGAGTTGAAAACTGGAGAGACATGAGCATCTGAAGTGTGATTTTATAATCATAACAAGCACTGATAGCCATCTATATAATAGGCATGAAATGAATGCCATATTTTCTCAGATTGTAGTGCTACTCATTTAACTGAAGACTGCATACTATTTAATTTTAGATTGCAGATTACCTTCCTCATGTGCCCAGTTTATCTTTTTAACTGTAGATAGAGATTTTGGAATGGTAACAGCAGTGGTATTGTATTATCTCCAGACATCATATTCCCAGTAAACCACAATGGATGTGCTGGAACATGTCCAAAGAAGGGCCACAAGGATGATCAGAGGGATACCCATCCTATGAGGACAGACTAAGAGAGTTTGGGTTATTAAATCTGGAGAAGAGAAGGCTTTGAGGAGACCTTATTGTGGCCTTCCAGTATCTTAAGGGGTCTACAAGAAAGCTGGTGAGGGACTTTTTAGGATGTTAGGTAGGGGTAGGATTAGAGGGAATGGATCAAAACTAGAGGCAGGTAGATTCAGATTTGGGGAGAAGTTGTTTTCTGATCATTTATTACACCACAGAGGCCACTGTGGTAGTAAGATTCATATCTAACATTTTACCTAAGTGAAATCACTGACTTGATGAATTATATTGATATGGAGTGTTTCCTCCCTTGCAGCTATGAAAGGAAAAAAAGAATACTGGGAACTTCAGTCAAAACCATTTGCACACTGAAAAATTTCTGATAACTGCTATCACACAAAGCCAGTGACACATGTGCATTTCCATTTATTTTGACTTTTGGTAGGTGGCAAAAGGGAGGAAATGCAAGTACCAGATTAAAAAAAAAAAACCCAAACAAACCAAAAAACCAGCCTATGGCAAACAAAAAGCATTTTTCAGGTTGTTCAGTATGGAGAGTCATCTACACAATGTTCCCATAAATATGACAACATCAGTGACTACCCTGTACTTTTAGCTGCAGTAAGATCCACACTTCACTGGAGTGGGAGGAGGTAAGAGGGTTTATTCTGAAATGGAATTAGCAGAAGGAGACTATCACATAAAACAAACTCCTGGAACGGGCAAGACTTGTGACAGGATAAAGATTATTTGGTGTGTAGATAGCAGTCTTAAAAACACAGTTGTTTGGTGGGGAGTTATATCAGAAAGAGATTTGCATGAAAACACAGTGTTGTGCTCTGTGATGCGTAGATGTTTTCAGATGTTTTAATGCCAGAGTACCCAACACTTTCAACTCCCCTCTAAAGTTTTAATGGTAACAGAAAACCTATTTTTTTTTTTTTCCCCATATAGTCTTAGTCTGAGGAAACCCCTTTTCCTAGATGGGTTATGAAGCAATATTTGTGGGCTCTGTGTCACTACTCCTGCCTCTGTCTCTGGGTACTCTGCATGGGTCTGTAGCTAATGTGGCAACACCTGTCCTATATTTCAAGTTTAGCAGGAGGCCTTTGAGCAAACTATCATTTAGAAAAGAGATAGAGATTGCACAGTCCCCCGTGGCTCTGGGAAAATTTAATGGAGTTGGAGACTAATCCCCCACCATTGCTCCATGGAGCATGGTGAGCAAATTCCCTCAACTCCAGGGAAGAAGTCAAATGTTCTCAGAGGGGGACCTCAGCCATTTTTCTCTTTCCCTCCAACTTGGGTAGAGTTTTCTGTGGGAATGACTGAGGATTGACCCTATAGAAATTAGAATTTGAGAAGACCTATTATAAAATTGATTTTATTTCTTTGTAGTTGCAAAGCTGCTCCCTATAGCATGTTCTTTAATGATTTATCCAGGAATCTCAAACTTTGTAAGTACCAGTGGTTCTGTATTTCCCTGGCCTGTCTTGCTGATGGATGGCACAGAGATGGGGATCGCAAGACAGAGAGATGAAAAGGGAGATGGCCAAAGATATATTTTTAATATTTTTTTTCTTTTTTACTGAAAGAGTAAAATTCTTGCTAGGATTGGGAGTGAGAGCAGAATTTGAAGTATCTGTTCAAAATGATATAATACTGTAGATCTGGGTTATATTTAATGACAATTAAATTTGCCTCAGACACAAACCCTACCACTTTTGAAGTTACCTTGGAGAAGAGCTACTTATTTCTCCTCTCTTCCCCTCTGTTCTCTTCTTAATGCTTCTTGGGAAGCAGATGTGGTGAGAATTGCTGAAGCAACATGAGAATGTTCTCGATGAGTTCTTGAAGAATCTCTGATTTGCTGAGCAACGTCTGGTGAGATTTACAACTCTAAAGGTTTTACCGTAAATAAATACAACTTTCAACACCTTATACCTCCTGGGAAACAAAATCCAAAGCTTTCTGAGTTTGCTTAGCACTTATTATTGCCTGTATTACCAACAAGGTTGTTGTCTGTTCAGTCCAATTGTGCTGTCCACCTGCCTCATGCATTCTGTCCCAAACAGCCACAGTAATATCCTCTCCTCTCATCCATCCAATATAGCAGTGCATGGGTCATGTAGTGCTTGAGGGTAATAACCTGGTATCTTTTCTGCCTTCTACATATGAGATTTGATATTTGCTACTTTTTTTTTTTTAATTTGGTAATTTTTACTCAGACAGAAAATATCATTATGAATACAGTCTCCAGGTTTTTCTTTCCATGGGGCACTCCTTTTCCTTCATTGTTTTGTTTTGTTTGTTCAAATTAAAAATTTATTGCATTGTAAAGAGGAATGAACTTTTAGTACAAGATAATAAAGGATTTATCTGATGATAAAACATGTAAATCTTTCCAGAAACTTCAAGAGGATTTTAATATTAATATAGATCAAATATGGAAATATATGCAACTTCTGAATAGTTTTATGGAAACAGAGCTGTGGAGTCAGTGTAGGAGCAATCCATATTAGGATGGGTTTCTGATATTGATAAGACAGAAATACAGTATCTCTTTTTTTTTTTCTCTTGCTTAAATATCTTCATTCTTTTGTGAAAGTACAAGAAAGAATGACAAGTATTTTATAAAAAAAAACCCCTACTGAATAAACCATTAGAGATGAAACTATAGGAAACAAGTTTGTAGTGACAAGGAAAGAAAATCATTTATGGAATAGATCTTTTCAATTTTTAATTTCCAGAGGGTCAATCATCTGTCCTCCCTGTAGAAAAAAAAAATAGATTAATTATAGATAATTATGTTTTTTACTATTTTTAATATGTTAATAAGCATGTATATCCCCCCTCCTGTGGTGCCCCCAGGGTAACTTTTCCTTTCTCTTAGTATGAATTTCCATTCAATGAGGGCCTAGTACTCAGTATTCCTAACAATACAACACACTAACTAAAATTAATGCTTAAAGTACTTTTTTTTTTTCTAATATCCCATTTACTTTTTCAAAAACATGATTGACATCAAGTAATATACTTAACAACAAAACAGAATTGGTAAGTTTGGATAAAAATGAGAGGTTAAAATTAGAGGGTGACACACAGGTGAATATTTAACATGGGAAAGTTCTTGGGTTCCAATTTTTAGATTTTTTTTCAAAAAAGGATCAGATCTAGGTAGTGAAATTTCATAACTCCCATTATAACCATTAAGGAGGAGCATGGAATAGAGGGATATTGGGGTTCCTGCTTCATGCCTAAATAGAATATTCCATTTTGTTATCTGATCACCACTTGCATCACAGTGACATCCCAGTTTGATCTGGCTGTAGTGCATGCTCATAGATTACACCAATCAGTTTAACAAAGCTGGATGTGATTGGAGAGATTTGTAACTGAAAATTTCACAAGAAGCTCAAGGACTTAAAAGAGTATGGGATTTTCAGAAGGTTCTCATGGACCTAATTTCTTTATTGCAAGAAGTCCAGTGTTCCCACAGCCAGAAATACACAGTGCAGAGTATTACAGAGGAAGGGTCACTCTACAGACCCTCTGTCTTTCAGAGCTTCTTCTCTTCTTTGCAGACAGATTCCCTCAGCAGGAAATCCTCAAAGATCCACAGTCTTGTTAGGGGGTGTGAGATAGGTGGTGCACAGCCCAGAGACCCAGACACCACCTTATTCTTCTAACGTTTTCTTGTAATACTCTTTCTTCTGTCTTAACATCACCATTTTGAAAGAGATTTCAAATTCATGCAGTATGATGATTCTGCAAGTCTGCATGTGAAACTCATTTGTGATGTGCTCTAAAATAATTTCTGAAAATGCCCTGTTCCCATTTATCATTCAACATGCAGGTTTCTTTCTCATGTGAAGTTATAGGACATGTTTTCAGCTAATTAGTGAAAAGCCTCTGCAGGATGTTTTCCTCATTAGAGAGGCATTTTGATGTTAAAGAAATATTTTCCTTTTTTATTTTAAAATGTCTCATTCAATAAATAATACAGAGATTTTCATGAGCTGTGCTTTGAGGGCAGCTGCTTGGAAAATGAAGAAGAGAAACTTCAGATCTCTGAAATTAATGGGAAAGTTCAGTGAAATTTGGATTAGACTGATGATAAAGCAATCTGAGACAGAAACATCATTAAAAGATACTGGAAATTGTGAATTTATTTGTCTGAAAAACAGCTTGTGAGGTAATAAGTAATGAATTATTGTTAAGAAGTACATCTGTCTCTAAAAGGAAAAATGTCTTGTTGAATGTATTGTACATCTGTACTGACAAAATTATTAAAATAAATTCCTTTGAGATAAGAGGATGTACTATAAGGACAACCAAGAGAACAAAGGGCTAGGGGGCTTTTATGCTAATTAAATGATGGACACACAGTGAAGAGACAAATTGCTAATATATGCTAAACACAGAAAATCCAGAAGACCATCTGATACCTTCTGTTGGAGAGAAAACATGTCTGTTTAATTAAGGGCTGTAATATTGCATGTATGCTTGTAGGCAGAGATAAGGTAGCTAATCTAGCTTTTCCTGAGGTGCACTCTGTCTTTTTAGTGCTTAAATTTCAACCTTAAGATTACCCTAATGTTGCTGTTTGGATGGGATTGTTTCTTGGTTTCTGGCACGTAACCGATTACCTGAGATAGATGCACCTCCATATAATGAAAACTTGTCAGGAAGATAGTTTTTTTGTACCTGGCTTTAATGCAGACCTTTATTTTACAGACAGGTTTCTCAGAGGCTCATGCTGTCTTATTTTTAATGGATAAAAAAAAAAATAGGGTTGAGTGGGAAATGCTGTCATGCAGACTTTCCAAATGAGACTGGGACAACGTATAATTTGAATAACCACCCTACAGATCTGTCAAGCTGAGCTGAGACATGCCTCAACAACCTCAACTGAGCCCTTGGATCAAGGGTGGGATGCAGGAGTGTCCACAGCCTGCACATGCCTTGGCTCCCCTTGTTGCAGTGCTCAGGAGAGTGCTGGCATGGGCAGAGCACAGCCTCACAAACAAGCATAATTGCACCTTTGCTGTAATATCCAGAAACATATGGCTCAAAGCCTACAGGAAGACATCCAGAAGAGGAATTTTGCAGCAAGAATGTCAATCTTATTTTGCACGAAGTTAAATCTCTACTTATTGTCAGAGCACTTTCTCAGGGTTTGAAAATCACATTGTTCTATTGCATTGCATGTGGGTCTTTGTCTCCATTCCCCCCCCAGTCTTTGGGTGCTTTGCAGGGAATTTGCATCTTCCAGATTTTTGTTTGTGGACTGCAGCATATGAATTTTGCTTCCAAACATTGCCCATATAAAACATTAGGGTGATGGTTGTCTCTGCCTAATGGAAATTTAAGTGCCATAAATTCAAAGCAAACCTGGCATGATCTGTATCTCCTTACAAAGCCCTCACAATTATTTTTTGTTTCAGTTGAGTAGGTCTCAGTAGGGCCAAAACAACCTCCAACAAGCTTTGCAGTGGTAAATCTGTACTGGAAGTGACTACTGTTCTGAGACATGTGAATAGTGAAATTGGTGCAAATAAACCAGGTTTCATTTTTTTTGGTATTTATTTTAAATGTCCAAGTCTCAAAAAGCACCAACATCATGATGGTTCTTGGTGCAAAACACTAGCAGCTAGAGAGTGAACCTCCAGGTGGGTCCTATGGATGAGCTCAGAGATGGACAATTACCAACAATGCAACTGAACTGATCAGGCCCTGTGCTTCAGCTATAGATGTTTTCCCAAACAGATTAGCACTGATTAGAAATGAATTATTGAGCCTAAAATGAGTTTCTTGGCTTCTAGCCATTGGACACATACAAAGAATAAATATCTGCAGGAGGAGGAAAATTACTATCCACAGATGAGTAAAATGCTTGGATATATTTGTTGTTGCAGATTACTGCCAGCTGAGAATAGAAGTGCTCATTGCCAGTTAAATGCAACACTTCTGTCCTCTGTTTTGTAGAAAGAGAAGCATTTTTCTTTTCTGCTTATCTGTGATTTTTTAATACATCCAGACTCATGGTATGTGAGCATTTCTGCCATTCAGAAGCAACCTGCTCTTTAGACAGGACTGCTGAAAGCACTGATGTTCATGATGCTGAAAATATGGGGTGAGGGAAACCTCCTGCCTCATCTTGAATACTCTTGAAGACACTGAGTTGCTTTAAGAGAAGGTAAAAGATGTGTTGATCACCTAAAAGCTCTTTAGAGAACCAGTAAGCAGCTGGAGTAATTTCCATAAAGAGAAATGTTGTTGGGAAGGGAACTGCTTCACACATCAGTGGAAAAAATCAGATTCACCTGAACTTATGAAGAACAAGACTGTTATCAACAAAATACTTGGTCTATTAGTCTGTGGCCTCCGCTCTTTAAAACAGAAAAATTCTTGCTTTATTTCACTGATGACAATATGAGTTGGTGAGGCTTTTCTTGGCCATCAGGAACATTCAGTCTGCTCAACTCTTCTGCCAGTTTGTTTTAGTTATTTTAAGCAGTCTGATGGCAGGCACAATACCCCCACAGTTAACAAGTGTATTATTACTGTAATTATCTTTTAACTATTAGGCATGCTGTGATAGTAGGCATTGAGAGACTCAAATATACAGTACATCTAGTAAAAACTGTTTGTCTTAAGTGGACTGGAATGCTTGTATTTTGCATATAAGAGGTGATGTTAGTTACTAACACTCAGCATCTTGATTATACATGCAAATGGATTTTCCAGCAATGTTGTGATTGACATCTGAAAAAAACTTCTCTAAAAATAGCTGATAACCTACATTTGCTTATCAAAAGGAGACTTTTAAATTTTTAAAAGAAACACAAATTAAAAAAAAAAATCCACGCACAAATAGTTTAAATTTTTGTTATGAAACCAGGTAAAAAATAAGTAACCTATTATATTTTCTTACATGGTGAGCAGAAAGGTGAATATTTATATCTTATTTCTGTTTTTGTGTGTGAAAAAAGAGAGTCTTGCATGCTGATGGGACAAAGAAGGGAGAAAAGATTATTAAATATCTGACTAAAACTAGATTTAAAATAAAACTTCCTAATAGACTGATGTATATACCTTACATGATATATTCCTTTATGGCCTCCAATTATTTAACTATTTATTACATCCTGTTTTTTTCCATTCTGCATTTTCTTTCCTTCCTTTACAGATTCTTGTTATCTAACACAGATTTTCTCATCACTGCTTCTCTTTATGCATTCATTTTCCATGTCTGTCTCCTTTTCCACTTCCCACATCTTTTCCTCTTTGTTGGTTTTTTTGGTTTGTTTTTTTTTTTTTTTGGCTTGAAGTTGCTCAGAAACGTGTGTGAGTGGCATTAACTCGCATCTTAAAAATCCAGCCTCCCCATGTCCAGTTCTCAAAAGCAATGGGCTAATGAGAAAAAGATGCATGACTTCAGCTTTTTATTTATTTCTGGGCTCAATGTGAATCCAAAGCTATGTGATGCACCTGGCTATGCTGGCTTTACTGGAAGATTCATGGACAGTTACTGTAGTCCTATAACGTTTCCAGACAAATACATACATTGCAGGTGTGTAGCATTGTTTTCACAGTGTTTTGTTGAAGGGTTATAAAGAGCATCCACGTTGTGGCAATGTACCTGCATTCAGGCCGTGCTGAGGTATTCAGACATCAATGCTTAGCCCTAGTTTGCCTTTAAGTGAATCCATTCCAAGCAATTTGTCATCTCTCTGTTTCCAGCAATATTAAATACACAGCCTTGTACTGATCTCTTGGCACAGAAGAATGTCTGTACTTGGAGCAGGGTGTTCATTGAAGATTTTTTCTACCCTTCAGCCTTGTGTGGATCTTTAATGATCTGCTGTATGCTGCCTCTTTCTCTAATCTTCTGAGAGAGTCAGTAGGCACAAACTGTACTGAGAAAATTATACCATACCACACTCTGAAACTGAGTTTGATTCCAGCCCGTCTGGTGGGACTGCTGTTAAAAGCCAGCATCTAAAGAAGCAGCTCATTTGAATTCTGGGTGTACATGTGAGTTAATATGAATGTGCTCAAAGACTGAAGGCTGATGTATCAAAGACACCGTTCAACACCACCTCAGGAGTGTTCCTAATAGTGCCACCATTTTTTTGCCTTTCACTTCTGTCAAATTTATCAATGTCTGATGCCATTCTTTTTCAGAGAGAATCTATTAATATGTATAAAGTAAAAAAAAAAAAAAAAAAAAAGAATAATCATCCCTATGCATTAACATTTATTCATTGTAATTATGACTGAGCTTATTAAATGCTCCCTTGTCCCTTTTTTCCTTTCCTTTCCTATAGAAAGTGCTACCAGATCTATGAATTT
>JANHGL010020622.1:11237-35726 GCA_024611195.1 Ceyx melanurus | reverse complement strand
ATTACAGAAGTTTTTGTTTCAAAAGTTAAATTAAAACACTTCAGTATTCATCATAGATCATAGAATGATTTGTGTTGGAAGGTACCTTAAAGATCATCTAGTCTCCCCCCCCCTCCCCCTGCCATGGGTAGGGACACGTCCCACTAGATCAGGTTGCTCAAAGCCTCATCCAACTTGGCCTTGAACAGTTCAAGGAAAGGAGCATCTAAAGCTTCCTTGGGCAACCTGTACCAGTATATCACAATAAAAAAAAATTCTTCCTAGTATCTAATCTAAATCTGCCCTCTTTTGGATTGAAACCCCTCATCCTATCACTCAACCCCGTGACAAAAAGTCCCTTCCCATCCGTCCTATTGTCCTCCTTTAGGTACTGAAAGGTGGATCTGAGATCTCCCTGGAGCCTTCTCTTCTTCAGGCTGAACAACTTAAACTCTCCTAGCCTGTCCTCATAGAACAGATGTTCCAGTCCCCTGATTGTCTACATGGTCCTCCTCTAGACCCTCTCAAGAAGGTCCACGCCCTTCTTGTGTTGGGACCCCCAGATGTGAGCACAAAGCACCAGATGGGCTCTCACAGAGAGGAGGAGAATCACCTCCCTTGACCTCCTGGCCACAATTTTTTTGATGCAAATAAGGATGCAATGGGCTCTCTGGTCTGCAAAAGCACATTGCTGGCTCATATTCAGGTTTTCATCCACCAGTACCCCCAAATCCTCTGCAGGGGTGCTCTCAATCCATGTCTCCAATTTGGATACAAGGATATCGTGTGGGACAGTGTCAGATGCTTGGCATAAGTTTAGGTAGAATACATCAGTTTCCCTTCCCTTATCCACTAAATGCTGTAACCCCATCATAGAAGGCCACCAAATCTGTCAGGCACAATTTGCCCTTAGTGAAGCTATGTTGGCTGTCACCAATTAATTCTGAGCACTGAAACATAGGTATGATTATTTTCAACTAAATCCTGTGCCAGTGACTCTAATTATACACCACCATTATTTATGAGCTGGTTAGCAGAGAAGTATAACTGGAGAGCCTGCAGACAACTTTCTGCAAGCAGGGTATTCCAATCAGAGAATGTGGAAATATCTCTGTCTCTTTATTCCATCTGTTACTTCTCTTAGTGACAGTCTAGCTACCTTTTCCTCAGTGAAATGCAGCATATGCATAATTATCAGCAGCAGCATCAAAGCAGTGTCTTTGATCTCTTAAGAGATGAAGAGAAGTCCGTTGTACTAAACACTATATAAATGCAGTGCCTGTGTAAATACTGCTTAGAAGGAATGTTCCAACTTTCTCCAAGAAAATTAAAATAAGGCAATGATGGCTATGCCATCAACCACTCTCTCTTTTTCTGTCTTTTTTTTACTTTTCAGAGTAGTGAACATTGGTGTTGCCATGAGAAGATCCATTGTGTCCTTCAGTTCTGTAGAAGTGTGGCTCAGCTGTCCAGATTTATATTGTCTGAGGCTATGCTGGACCTAACCCTAGTCATTGGTTTCAGTCCTGCAGGCATTCAAGTAATCAGCAAAAATTATGATATTTAGGCTGTTTCTTGGTTGTCTGGCCTCTTTCCTTAAAAATTCGCAATGAATTTGTAAAAAAAGAAGGTGGCAATATAAAAATTACTTGGAGGGATTGTTCTAGTGATATCTTGTAGTAGATGTTAATGATTCTTTTCATTTACTAAATAACATTTCAGGCAAAGTCTAATTCCAGACACACAATGTTCTGCTATTAATGTCACAGCTGTCTTAAAGAAACTTCTCATAACAAGTAATTATTTTTTGAGGGTAGCTTCATAAGAGAAGTTTCTTTTTCATTTTCAGTTTGTTAAATTATAGCTGTGTCTGGATCTGATGGCTAAGACATGGGAGCCTTTTATTTGGCTAGAGTTTTAGATAACTACATTATTTATGAAAACAAGCAATTGTCCTTATAATGTATAAGGAAATAATCTGCATAATCCCCAGCATCTTGTAAAAATAAAAACATTAATCATTTCCTTTTCATGGGTTTTGATGGTGTAAGAACATCAGAAAGCTGCTGCTTCAAAATACAGCCTCCAAGACCAGAAAAAACCTTGACCTCTTCTCAAATACTTCTCCTTTGCTTGGAGAGGCTGATCCATAGGAAACAATGCCAATGAAGCTGCTCAGGAAACAGGGCCTGGAATACTGAATATGGAATTTTTTCAAGGTGGAATAGTAACAGAAGGAGGATATTTTTATAAGTAAAAATACTTGCCTGATTCTCCTGTCACTGCTCAACGACATGCATTTCTGTAGATTATTTAAAGCTGTGTTAAATGCATAAATGTTGTAGTCTGTGACATTCAGCTCACCTGATATTAAAAGATCCCAGCCTGTGGTAATCATTTAACTTGCTCTTTAAGACATTTGCAACTGCTTCACATTTTCTATGCCTTTTTAGTGTGTGAGATGAAAGCCATATTGAGGTGATGGCTCAGAGAGCTACCCCTCCCTTACAGTTTTGGTTGGTGTTTTTTTTTTAAATACTGGTTATTTTTATTATTATTTTATACCAACACCAAGTTGAAAACATTTGTAGTTATTTAAGTGCTTAAGGAGGATCTGCTTCTTACCTGGAGGTAAGACATTAAATTTTTCCATGTGTTGACTGCATCAGTTATCTGTACAATTTTTTCACATGCTTTAGGATTATTTAGTCAGACAGACTCTCTATCCTAGAGAAATCTCCAGCAAAGGTCAGCAGAACCAGCAGCACTTACTCAAGAACAATGTAGTGGGTGTGTATGTGTGAATGGGAGGTCAGTGATATGGTTCTGAGGAAAATAAGTGAGGTTATCTCATTCCTTTCCAACTCCTTCATGAGAATAACCCTGGTTTCATGATGGAGACCTTTGCTTGCTCTACCATCTGCACTCCACCATTCAGCAGTGAGAATGAGGTCCTTCCCAAAACCTTATTTAAGGTTTTCATTCTCCAGACCTTTTAAAGCATTACCTTTGCTAAGTTATATGGAAACAATGGGCCAGATCATGCAATGGGGGATGATATATCTGGTCAGTTCACTTTAACACTGGTGCAGAATGAGAGTTTGACATCTGTTGGGGGCTCTACATACTAAGAAGCCTTTAGAATTGCATGTGTCATTCACTCTCATGACTTTCTTTTTCTCCTCCCTGAACCAAATTTATCTGACAGGTGGACAGGAAAAGTTGCCTACCCAGGTGCATCCTGACATCTGTGAATCTGATATGTACAATCATGAGGCAGGGAGCAGGCATCAAAACTTTTATGAGGAGCAGGGAATTTGACATGGGGAAAAATTGTGCACGTCATACAGGTCACATGGAGCAAATGAGATCTGCCTCTCCCTATGGCCTCTGAGTGCTAGCAAAGCTCTTCCTAACCACAAAGCTTAATATTCAAATGTCAGTCTTAAACTAATTCACAGTGCCAGGGTTATATGTGTGGATAGTCTCAGTGGGAGAAGGAGGTAAATGACTTCTTTGAGTAATTTACCTGCATGAAGTGTCATGCACACTCATTTACAGGATCAGGCCCTCTAGGCACCCTGCAGCTTTTGTCACCCTGCACATTGCTAAATCACAATCTGATGGGAATTAAGGAAAGCAAGAAAAACATATGGTTGCATGGCAAGAATGCTGCAGAATGGTTTAAAGTGTTAAAGGTTTAAATCACACCAAGGCTATAAAAATCAACTTTGTTTATGAGGCGGTACAGAGACCTATTGTACTTAGTATCGATCAATCCATTGAACACCTGATTCAAAATGTTCAATTGAAAGCTGGGGAAAAGTGCTAAATTGAGCAATCTAAATAACCTGTGAACCTGACAGTCATAAATCAATGGCAATGTTACACATAGTTAACCCTAACCAGTTAGCAAGTTGTCCCAATTATTAGCTGTGTTACGTGGTTAGAAGTTACTTTATCCTTTCAGAATTGTATTAATACAGAAAACTTCTTTCACTGAATGCTCCTCGGTGAACAGGGTACCAAGCTCACGACAGCCTTTTTCCCCTACTTCTATGCCAGGTAAACCTTGCTTGAATATCAGTATGGAAAAAAAAGGACAGTTGAAATTAAAAGCTAGGCTTACAAAAAGACACACTCTCAACTTCAGGGGACTTAAGAAATATTTCTACAAAAGTTGTAGGATCCACTTTTCAAAGATGCTTTATTCTGCATGGACGGTTATTCACATCTGTATGGGCTCTGCTAAACACTGAATCCTTCTGATGCCAGTGCTCTTTTGTTACTTTTGTCCACAGGCTCTTTGCAGACTTGAAAAGACCATGGTTTGCTTGTCCATCTTGTCTTATACATGCTTGGCCACATTTGCTTTGCTTTCCTTTCTGTGGACAGTAGAAACACCGAGTTATTTAGGAAAGGCACCCAACAACTTCTCACTTCTGTTAAACCACATTGCTAGGTGTTAATTACACTACACATCTCTAGTTCTTTGCTGAATCAATCTTCCATTACCTTTTCCATTCTTTTATGCTTTCAGCTCAGACTGAAAGGGCTGTTATTGCCTGGGTTCCACATATAACTTAAAAAAAATATATTTTTTTGTAATGCTGGTTTTATTCTTACTGTCTATTGGAACTTCTCCAGTGTAATCAGACTTACCAAAAAGGAATATTGTGTTTGGAATTTCTTCAGACAGCTTTTTAAAGCTCTTGTTCACAAATTATGCAGGCATGCTGATTTATTTTATTTAACATTCTCCTGATTTACTGCTGGAATAAACAACATTACATTGTCTTATGATGGAAACAATTTTGCCTAATTTTTCTTCAAAGAAAAGATCATATTTATTTACAGAACATACAGATTTTTGCATATATTATTGACATGGCTACACTTCTGCATAGTCAAGATAAAAAAAATCTTTCATGTTATCTTTAATTGATTATATGTTATCATGTTATCTTTAACTTACTTCTTGATCACATCCTTATCAATATTCTGTAGTTCTTATCTTCTGACACTCATGAATTCTAATAAATGAGGGGTTTTTGCATTATTATTTCAATTTACATAGCTACTTTCACTGCTATGCAAGTCAATAATTAGGCTAGCCCAGCTTTTTTTTTTTTTAACAATCTCTGCTAAAATGTTTTAAAGCACTTTCCAGTTACCATCCACATTTTTCTGTCTAATTTCTTTCTCTTGACTGATTTAGCTCATAATTGTTTTCAGCTTTGCAAAATTGGCTCTTCCAGTCCATCCAATATACATATTATTGGTCTGGACTTAATTTTGATTATATGTAACAAAAAGAAGCAAATCACGACCACTTTTATCTAAGCTACTTCTGATTTCTTTAGTTTACTTTTATGATATTTTATTTTCATCTAAATGAATCTAAATCATCTAAATAATGCAATACAGCATTCCAGAAGTGTTGGATGCAGCAGTTTTTAAGGCGTTCATCATGTATGGCATATTCCAAGCATATATTAATTTGGTGGCATGAAAACTCCCAATTGAAGTGCTGACATTGCATGCTCTATTTTTCTTCTTGTTTTATGGATGCTTACTTAAGGTGATAGATCTCCTTTTGGTAATTATTTGGAGAAGGCAGTGATAACAGAAAAAAAGACAACCTACCTTTTTGTACCTCTTTTCTAACACATCAATCTACAGATTACCAATTACATCTTTTATTTCCTAATTTTGTTATATTTCTTTTACCTTATTTTGATGATGTAACAGAATTTAGAACTGCCATCCCACAGAATACTTCCCAAGGAAGAAGGATGGCATAGAACTGGGATGAGTTTCACAGCTCCACCTCTACTGATATTCTAAGAACAACATAGTATCTGTCTTATTTTTTTTATACTTTCCTGATTCATTCCTCAATAGATTGCCAGATGGTAAAGTGGATTAGAAGGTTGGGCTTCAGTACAACACATACCCCAGAAATCAGAAAACTGACTCTTGAGTGGGAGACACTGCTAATTTCAGAGTAGACATTGCCTGGTTACAGGAAGTAGAAAATAAATATTTTCTTTGCTTCTGCAGGCAGCCTTTGCTTTTGATTTATTAAATGCCTTTATCTTGACCCACAAGGTGGGTTTTTTTCCATCTGTTTTTCCCTGTCTTGCTGAGGAGGGGAGTGATAAAATGTATGGGTAGGCACCTGGTACGCAGTCAGGGTCAACCCACCACAACAGGTCTGCCTGCAGTATGCTCTTATTAGGGTCAGTGTTAGTAAAGGCTTAAACGTTCACCTTCTCCAGGCTAACCCTGCTGTCTGCTATCTAATTTATTTATTCTTGGTAACCCACCTGCTTCACTCGCTATTGGATTTAGAACAATAAGCTGTAGAGAGAGCACTGTAAACTCAGAGAGTAATGCGACTTGAAAATGTGAAGGAAATTGCATAAATAAGCATCTGACTTGTCTAAGAGTTAGTCTTGCTATGGGAGTTAATTAACAAACAAGCCATGTCTTTGCTTCTTACTGGTGGCTGCAGTAATCTTCTTTCTTGGTCCAAAGAGCTGAACATAAATAAGATTGTCACAAAGTGTATAGTGTGAAGGAGAATTTGGCATCTGGGAAAACAAATTTAAAGCAAACCCAGAAGTATCACTGTGAAGTTTTCCCTTTGCAAATGCTGTCACAGTTGGTAGAAAGGAATCAAGAGGCTTATTTACAATTCAAATGTGAGCTTGGTCATAGAGGATAATTTTGCAGAGAGATGTAGTTCAAATATGTCCACTGGGTTACAATGTTGAGACCACCCAGGCTTTTCCTAATGCTAGTGTTTACATTAAAAGTTAGAAACAATCTTCTCTCAATTAGAAAGCCAATGCCTAACTAGATGCTAACTTGTTATATACCCTGTAGTCTCAATGTTAATAGCTTTGACCTCCTTCAGTTTAATCTTAATCTCCTTGACAGAGCAAGTGAACTTTTGGTTATGCTTTACCGAATTGTTCCTTTTGTTTTCTACCCCCCACCCCCCCTTATGTTTCTAACAATGAGTATGTCACATTTTGCAGAACCAAATGAAAGCCTGTCTTCTTTTTCAATCAGTCATATCACTAAGTATATGAGCAGAAAAACCCTTGTGATTGACACTGTTTCAACAAAAGCAGATTCAGTTTGCAGACGATAAGAGGCAAAGTCATACAAGCAGTGTTTACAAAGCAGCAAAGGAGAGAAAAAAATTAATGATAAAAGGACTAATCTTATTGTTTTACTAGATGAGAGAATGGTTCTTTGTGTTTGCTCTAGCAGAAGCCCACAGATTGTGTCCCACATTCCTTGTGCACTTTTGGCAGCAAAATAAAATCTATGAAATGCTGGGGAAGTCTCAGAAAGCAGAGAAGTACCTGCAGATAATAGCATGGGCATAGGCTACCTATAATATTCTATGTAGTTGAATATTATCTCTCTTATGAATATTATCTCCCTTACAAATGGAGTATGAGGTATAAGAGCAAGGGAAACAAATGCCTTTAAAAAAAAGAAGAAACAAAGCTAAGTGAAAACATAGTGAACTGACTGATCTAATGACTTTTCTGTAGGATGCTGATTTCACTGTTATCAGGAGTTTTATTTGTGATTTTTCCCTTTTAAGGAGACCAGACTCAGGTCATCTCCAATCAAAAAAAGTGCCCCACTTTTCAACACACCCTCTGCTGCTGGAGTCCTTGTACAGGACACAGCATTTCTTGGTGCTAGGTGCTGGTGGGGGATGACTGGGACAGATTCACAGAGTGATGGAGTAGTTTATGTTGGAAGGGACCTCTGGAGTTCACATGGTCTAATCCCTGATCAAAGGAAAACCAACTTCAAAGTAAAATTTAGGGTGTCTAGAGCACTCCTGATATTCACTACTAGAAATCACTGGGGCAGTCCACTAGGTTTTTTTTTTCAGGACAGCATATTTCTGTTAAAACAGAAAACTGTTTTAACCTTGTGCAACAGCCATTATTGACTGTGCAGAAGGCAGGACAGAGAATTAAAATCCAGGACTATCTCAATGGGAAAAGGACAACATAACCTTGTTTTCCAGCCCCTTTTCTGTTCATTACTTTCATGGCTTAATTCCTATCTCTTTCTAGCAGGGCCAGGCAGCTTTGTCCTTTCAGCAGCTGAAGTCACACTGCCTTACCACCATTTACCAAAGGTTACTGAATGATTGTTGCCAGTTTCTTTCTCTTCAAGATGAATCCTGCCAGCTGAGTTATGTCCTTCAGTGAGCATGAATATCTAGCTGTGAAATAATCAGCTGTTGTAGTCTTTATTGAGATGCAATAGGTTACACATAGAGTACATGAAGTGATGGAAGAGGCAAGACTATGTTTTAATGATTCTCCCCTGAAAGTCTCTATGGACTTTATACTCAGTGAGTCTATCTAATCTAAATGTCCCCATAGGCAATAGGAGAAGCAGCACTAGCACTGAGGGAATAACACACACTTCAGGTTTTATTGAAACATTTCATCCAATTCTGCCCCACTAAAAAGCCATTGCCACTTTTAAAGGGCATTACTTCGGTTAAAGACAGGAACTCTGTTGGGAGACAAAAATTGACTCACCAAGTGATGAAACTCAGGCAATTTTATTCTTATATAGAACAATTGCAAGTAATATAGTGATTTTCATAGTGAGAAAGAGGAAAAAAAGGAAAGTTATTCTGGCATGTATTTCTGAATAATATTTGAATTACTGGTGTTTAGCAAGTTAGCAAACATCAGCAGAGTGACAGGAACTACATCTACACATGGTTTTAACTTATGGAAAATGTGAATGCATTTGGTTTAGTACAAACTTCTTTCACTATATGTTAAGATATTTTAAATGTATTTGTTGCTGTTGAAAGCTTGCATTTGGATACATTTAACATCTTCAACACATTTAAAAACATGTACAGTGATTTATTAATTTGTGGTAATGTGATCAGGTGAGCTCTATTTCACATTTGTGCTACTTCACACTTATGACTTATTCTTGCAGATTTCCTTGAATTAATAAATAAGGAACCCAGTAAATTAACCCTCAATTATTTTTTCATTAAAATTTCTTCATTGAAAAATAAGGCTAGGAAACATTTTGCACTGTCAATTGCTAACAGTTACAGTGTTCCCCTGGTACATTAGTTACAGCAATTTGGGTTTTAGAACAAAAAAATGAGTAACTGTGACACAGGCACATGTAATGAATATCATGGAAATCAATAAAAGTGTAATAAACTTTTATTAAAAAAAAAGACATTGCCCTCTGGCAATTCATAAAACAAGTCCCCAGATCTGTATGGACAGTGCAAATAAACATAAAATGATTCTTTAAGGGCATAATGAAGGGTTCTGTCAACAACAGTAAGAAAACAAAGCATAGATATATGTTTGTGAAAAAAGTGCACATTTTCCACTGTTCAGAAAGCCTTTGGCATTTTTTTTTAAATGAAAAAAAAAGGAGTACAAGATGCAAGAAATGAATTCCCAATCCTAGCTATGTCTTTTTAGTCTCTGCTTCCCATTTTCTCAAATTTAAGTTTGTCATTGCTCTGAGTGGGTCTTGGTACTCTGTGAAGGTTTTGAACTTGCTATGACACAGCTGAACTTCTTTGAGCTAATCCTAAATGTCTGGGATTTGGCTGTATACCTAAGTTAAGCAGAGTCCATTCTTGCACTGTGTTCCTAGTGGACTACTACTGACAGATAAAGGCCTCCCTGCTACTTAAGCAATATATTTCAAGCTAACTTTTTTCCAAAAATTACAATTTTTTAATTCTATGAAACATTCCCAGTATAACATATGTTATTAAAATAACTGTTCTTTATTTTGTTTTCTTTTTGAGTTCCTTTTAAGTATAAAATTACCAAAGCTCTACAATATATTTGGTTCAAAAGATATCAGTTTAAATGAGATGCTTATTTAATAATTATCCATGGAAAATTAGTATGAGGGCAGAGGGGTGAATTGCAGGTCACTTAATCATAGTATGAGCCAGATATTAGTTGTACACTTGGATTTTGCTCCTTACTCACAAAAGACTCTGCCTTTTGAACTAATAGGATCTGAAATTTAATGGAGTCCATTACTTTATTCTAGGAAATATTTGGTTTAGAATTGGTCCAAGCCATAAGAAAAAAACCCCTCCATCATGAAAGAAAAATGAGTGGTATCTAACTGTCTTCTAAAAATGTGAATGGAAAAGCAAGTCCTAACACTATGAAATCCATGGTGCATCTTCCATCTGGACAACATTGAACTCTGTACTGTTGAAACAGAAGTTGGAAATGACCTTCCTGGTCATCACAGCAGTCCCTCTCAGATACATGCTATTTTCTTACATTCACTCCCTCTCATTCTTCTTACCTCCTTCCTTTTTTATTTATTTTTTTTCTTCCTGCTTTCATCCTTCTTTGCTTCTCTTCCTAGCTTTCTTCCATTCTTCTGAACACCATAATTCCTTTCTCTGTCAGGATTCAAGCAGAAGGGCAATTAAAAGAAAATTCCAATGAAAAAATTTTTTCTTAGAACTTTACTTATTTGCCTACTCAATGTTTTCTTCTCCTCCTCTGTTCATAATAACAGCCCTCTGGGTGGCTAGAGGCAACTTCTCCTTCTCTGTGTTGAAACCCTTGAGAATTTCCCCTTAGAAACTATACATACGTGTTTCATTAACCCGCAAATGTTTCCAATTTTTTGTCCACATCTTCATATCCAGGTATTCATCATCCACATGTTCCTTCTCTGAATTAGATATCTGAAAGTGCAACCTTCCTGCTTTAATGGTTATAGTAAAACCACAATACCCGTACTCTTAGTGTGTTGAGAAGATGCAGTTTTCTTGTAATAGCGGAGTATAACCTGTTACAACAGAAAAACTGTGGGCTGCAGTTTCAGATCAGAGTCTGAAAAGACTAGGTGCCATTAACTGTTAAATATGTAAACAGTAAAGTGATTGATGTCTGACAAATCTTGAAATGTAAAAGATAAGGTACTTAAACTTGCACCTGTCTGTCTGCAAGCCCAGAGCAAAATCAGTTATTAATGACCTTGGCTTTCTTTCAATATAAAATTTTGTATTCCTTGTGAAAACAACTCTGGTAACTTTTGAATAGCTAATTGAGCTATTCTTCTATTTTATTTTATTTTATTTTTTTAAATATCATACCCCCTGCTCCTTTTAATGCTATTGTTATTGATATTATTATAAGGGGAAGATTGACATTATTATTATTGAATGTAATGCAAACATATTAAGAGGTTGCCTTACCTTCAAGGACAGACACAGAGGCTTGAAAAAAAATTAGAAATTCATGCAATCTTCTAGATCTGAATGCTGTTTGACATTCATCAGAGCCAAGAGGTACTCAGTGCATTTAAAGTCAAGGTGCCTAAATATGGAATTAATAGCTCGGTATGAGGCATCTCTTTTGAACACCTGAAGGTTATAAGAAATGAGGACAGGGATCTAGAATGCAAATTGTTATGCGGCTGTTACTAGCTCCTGCTGTAATAAGCAAACTTTATTATTATGTTTGCCAGGTAACTGCAATCTTTACAGAGACCTGTAACATATCCAGGGCTTATTATTTTTGTATTTATAGTATTAAGAACTGATGGAACATGAATTAAGATAAGGCACTTGGTGCAATAGATAGGACCATATATGGGAGACTTTGGAAGCTGATGAATCAGGGCTCCTACATCAGAGTTTGCAGAAATAATCTGTGGATTTGGAATCTAAATTTGCCTTTGTTCCTTAGAAGCAGAGGGGGAGGTCAGATCTCCAGCTGTTTACTGGAAAACACATGGGTGTTCCTCAAAGATATGTCCAGTGGCAGAAGGAGTACAAGAAAACATAAGGCTTCATAGATACTTCAGTATCCTATGCATTGCAACCCACATTAATTTTCCTGCTTTGGGCTTATTTGGTGGCGTATGATTGTCTTGCTCCTAGTCCTGGGACAAGCCCTCAGCCCTGCCCTGTCCTGCTCCAGCCCATCCCCATATTTCCTGGAAGTGAGGAAGGTGAATTGACCTCTCCTCAAGAACCAGTAATGGCTAGAACTTTGCAAATTCTGAGTTCCTGATGGACTCTAAGAGGCAACTGATTTCCTTTTCTCTGTTTACATATTCCTTTGTGCCAAAATTGGCTTTGATGTCCACAGTGCAAGTTTGCTCAGAAGAAATGTTTACCTTATCAGTTCTGAGTTTTGACACTCATTATACTCTTTGAATAGTACAGATTCTGCAATATGTTTCACAGAGCAGAACATCACCTTCAAAGGATTGCATTGAGATGAGGGGAGAGATACCTAACACAGCAGAGCTGGTGACATACTACTAAACTTTCCTTGTGGGTGAGGATAGTTGGATAAGTGCTTCAGAGATGTCTGGGAAAACCAGCTACTACATTTGCACTGTGACACTTCAACAGCAACAAATTCTTACTGCTTATTACCAATTGATATTCAGTCCACCTTCTCAGGGGTGACTTTAGGCACTAAAGGAGCCAGGTGCTGATAAACAAATATGGGAGCCAGGGAAAAGAGGTTTAAATCTCTCTTGGGATGTACTGCATCGTGTGAAAAGGTGAGAAAAATATACTCCATCTGTGAGGTGAGGAAATAAACATGGCACTGAGCTGCTACTGTGAATCTCTGTGTGTGAGAAGTATATTAAAAACCTGTCAGGAAAGGGACATGGTCTGTGTAAATACGCTGTGTTTTGTTTCCTTGCCTAAATGTCTGTTAACCTACCCCTAGTTGAGAAATTGATCCATGTGACAAGGTCTCTAATGAGGATGTGAGAAAAATTAAAGATGAGATATAAGATTTTATTTTTATTTTTTATTATTTTTATAGTTGTAATTCTATTAATTAGCAACCTGTAAATGTACAGGAATTTGTATGTAGTGCATTTCATTGCCTCAAGCTTCCTTATTCTTTGAAAAGGGTGTCAAACCTTGGAGGTATAAATGGTCAACTATTTCCTAAATTATAACATTATTTCCTTGTAAATTAGGTTACAGTTCACTAGAAGGTCACCTAAAATGAGTTTAATAAACACCCCATCTGGTTTAGAAATGGTGTCAGAGGATAGAACAAAGTAACTAATTAATTTAATTACAACCTTAGAAGGTTAAACCCTCATAGTATAAGGAAATGTCTAGAATTCACTGTAGTCAATAGAAAGAATCTGTGGACTTTTGGGCACACCCCCCAAAAGGGAATGATTGGAAATGTCACAGTAAATACATTGGATCCTCAT
Organism: Ceyx melanurus; assembly: GCA_024611195.1. Lineage (NCBI taxonomy): Eukaryota > Metazoa > Chordata > Aves > Coraciiformes > Alcedinidae > Ceyx > Ceyx melanurus. Next base: position 22,469 of record JANHGL010020622.1, on the reverse strand, counting down.
TTCATATGACAGTGTTTAGAAATTCTTGCTTTAGATCACACTTGTTTTTATTAGAAATGTTTTTATTAGGAATGTTAAATGATGAGCAAAATGTGTATACACATTTATGTGTTCATGTTCTTGTCCCTGTGGTAGTTTTTTTACATTAGTGCTTGTAACCTATGGAAGAGAGCAATGTCTCAGGGGCTCCTGCATTCCATTCTTCATACATACAATTGATTGTACAAGATGTAAGCAGACCTTTGATGGAATTCCTCACGCATATTCGTCCACAGCTTTATTTGCTAGAGCAGAGGGAGAGAAAAAAAAATATTTAAAAAATACCATGAATATATTCTTCATTACAAATAGAAACCTGGAGGCACATCTGCCTTCCATAACAATGAGGTACTCTCCCATTTGCTTGTGGCAAAGCCATTACTGAGCCCCAAAACAGCCAAAGACATCAGGTTTCTTAAAGCCAAGGTCTGAATCAAAAGAAATATCGATATCCCCTCAGACAGTCCTTCAGTGTGGATATCAGATGGTCAGCCTAAAGTCCTTTGAAGAGCCCTCCCACATTCCAGGGTCCTGGTGCAGCCTAATAACGGTGCCAGAGATGAAAGGTTTGGGAAGTTTGATCTGGCAGCTGGAAAACAAGTTGTACTATGTGAGACTTAGAGTTCAATCTTTTCAGCTTATCTGAGAAAAGTTTGAGAGGTGGCTTATCATTACGTCTACAACTTGCACATGGAAAAGAGATCCAATGGCAGGGGCTTTCTTAGCTTAGTGACAAAGACCTGACAAGATCTGTGACTGAGAGTTAGAGAATTTCAGCCTTGAAAGAAGTCATAGCTTTCTAGCAGAGAGGATAATTGAACAGTCTCCTAAAAGGGTTGGAGGGGAGAGAGAGGACAGTGACAACTCAGCATGGATTTAGATCTTTAAAATAAAATTCAAATCCTTCTAGGACATATGATTTTATCTACCCTTTGGGATAAATTCTGCATCCAAGTAGGTCCAGGCACTCAGGTCAAATGGCTGTTTTTGTCCTTTCTGACTGTAATGCTTGTAGGTGTATGAATCCCTTGCTCACGTCATCATTTTGTGGTCCTGGGAAAAGATAATAAGCTAAGCAAAGCCCTTAGAGTGCCCGTAACAGCTGGAACTCTTGCATTAAGATAATCACTGCAACCAAAGATTACCAAGACTTCAGGGGATCAGCAGATGTATTCTCAGGGCTCATGTCTTAATTTGCCTTTATTTCTTTTTCACCTCATTCAGAAACATCAGAGGTGGCTGCAGATGGAGACAAGGAAACAGATGGGTAGACTGCAGATGCTGGATTTTATTTTCCACTTATTTACTCAACAGATCTCCAGATTTGTATTTTCTTAGTTAGATCAGCAAACATCTTAGTTTATGTTACTTTTATTTCTGGAGTTAGGTTGACATAATTTGGATATCCCTTTTAATCTGTTTCCTGTCCAGAAGTGCTTAGTTATTTGAAGCATATTTTTTCCTTCTCAAACTAAGAAGCTGGACTCATTTAATGAGTCCTTCCATTTTATGTAAAGAAAATCTGTGAATGTTCATATACCTATAAGGATACATTAACTAAAATGGAAAAGATGGTGATACTAGCACATCAGTCTGCAAAATGAAGCATCAGAACCACCCCTGATTTTACCATTTCCAGAGGGCTGAAAAAGTAAAGAGCAGAAAGGATAAACAAAAAAAAACAAACAACCCAAAAATCTCAAAACAAAATGATATTGCTCTGTGGAAATTAATTTTTAAAAATGCAAACCATGCCTTAATTTTACTGTGCTGCAATTTCATTCTTGGGAATGGATATTTAGAAGGGGCAAATGTGATATCTGTAGGAATGCTTGCTTTGGGAGTTGCCACTATATTTGTACCTAGTTTAAAGTGAAAGACCAGGGTTACATTTTATTCAGCTGAGGGAGTCAAGGGACCCCAAAGGGAATCACGCTCTGAATCAAATCAAAGCAAATAAACAGACACACAATTAAATCATTTAACCAAAAGCCACAAATTAAGCAAATGGGAGACTCCAGTGCTGTCTCATGCAGTAAGCAAATCCAAAATGCACACAAGTGAAAATTCATGGTCAGTGGCTGCCCAAAAATAAATAAAATTACATTAAAAAAAAAAAAAGAAAAAGAAAAAAGAAAAAGCATTTCTATCCCTAGAATTGAACGCTAATGCTTTAATAAGCAGTGAACTGCAGCTCTCCTCTGGCTTTCTATGAGTTGCTACTCAGAAGACCTATTCCAACATTAAGATTTCAAGATGTCCCAGGTTCCCATCACAATTTCCTTTCCCATCAATGGTAATGAGCTCCAGTCTGTGAGGAAAAAGGCCATCCACTTTTTAATTTAACAAACTTTCATATATCTTGCCTCTTAAGTATCCAAAGTCACACACTCAGGTAAGGTCACTAACCTTGTCTCCTCCTTCTGAAAACCACCCCAACATTAGACTCAGTTCTGTCATCAGGCTTCTCTGGGAAATCAAACATTAATGATGATTACTCTTATTTTCCATAAATGCAATTATTTTTTTATTGTAGGAATAATTTTGTGTTGATGTTGAATCTACTGAATGCAACTGAATACAGGAAAATTTCCTTTATTTTCAATGGGCTTTGCTTTGAAGCTGTCAAGAAGCTGGAAGGTGAGCATATATCTAGTCCAATTTACACCTTATCACCTTATTATACCTTGTTTTATTCCTAAGGGCACAATTATGCATAAAGAGCCTTACTTCTACCTCTTATAAAAGAGTTTTGGATTTAATTCAAATTGTAATGGTCTCAAATTATGTGTGTCGTGTTAAATGTCAGAACTCTATTATAGTATAACCCTTGCAAACTGGTACAAACAGAATGATTGTGTCTAATGCCTGGGTTATTTTTATTAGTAACAATGAAAAAGAGAAGTCTCAGAATTTTAGCTGAAAAAAACAAGGTTGAAACAACATCACCAACCATTTAGTGTGCAATCTACACTTAAAATTTATTCTCAATATCCAGTTTGAAATTAGTTTTCTAAATTTTCCAGGTTTTGGAATATATATAACTGATAAGAAAACACTGTTTTCTATCAGTTTGTTTGTTTGTTTGTTTTTTACATATCAAAGACCTAAAGACTATCAAATAGAGGATGTATTTGTATGTAGATAGTGTCTCTGCCCTGAAGGAACTTCTGTTCAGTGAGGACAACTAACACATTAAAAGCAGAGAGGAAAGATTCACAATAATGTGCACATGTGTGTCCTTATTCTTTGCTTCTTTCTGTATATGTTAACATTTTGTATGTCTTAATTTCTCATAGATACCACTCTTTACCAAAAGGTCTTTCAACGTATCTGTTATTTCTCCAAAGAATGAGATACTTCATAGTTTTAAGCAGGGAACTCTATAAGAGTTTTATAGGATTTGAGATAGTAAAAAAGCTTCCATTAATTGTTAACATGCTATTCTATTTTGATTATGTGTATTTGAGTATAAGATTTGTGGTTTAATTCAGTAAAGCCCTTTGAAATCTATTCTCAGCTAGAATCTATTTTTATTTAGTCCTAAAACTTCATCATTCTCAATTGTTGATCTTATCATCAACATAAAAAAAAAAAAAGAAAAAGTCTAAACTAACCAAGATAACCATGTTCTGGCAGTAAATGGGGATGGTAATGAAGGCAATAAATTAAGCAGACATTGCTAGATATAGAGGAGTCTGTGGCCATGGTTTGCAGTATCACTCTCAGTATGACACCTGTTAGGTAGGCAGCTCTTATGGAGTCCTCATTTACCAATTGTACAGATTAAAGCTTCACGTTCCCATAGTTCACATTTCATCCTGTGTAATGCCATCATCCAGGCACTGAAAAGCCATGCCACTCTTGCAATGGGAAGAAAATTCTAACATTCTAACATAGTTTTGAGTTAATTCTGGTGAAATCCCACTTTTGAGCTCTTTTACATTAAGGGGAAGAAAATGTTCCCACTCTTCTCTGTGTTTTGCTCTGCATTTGCATCAACCTTGATTTGAAGAGTCATGTTCAATGGTCACTTACTCCCTACTTCCTTGGGAGCAGGCAGAACATTGTAAGTGAAATTGAATGGAATAAAGCACCAAAGGGAAAGGCTGTCAGGAGCAATTGCCTAAAACTAGAAGGATAGACTACTTAAAATAAGATCTTGAAGCTAGAGCATAAGGTAGTTATTTAATTTTTTGGCTTACAGTATCAACTTGTCATTACCCTTTTAGGAAAAGTCTAAGAAAATTGTCAAGTACATGAAGGTAGCAAAAGTAATTTTGTTTGATGTAAGAAGTTGGCATTGGTAAACAGATATATTCATTCAATGCATCATTAGCCCCAGAAAAGAATGATTGGACTCTGGCCAAAATAGAAGGAAAATCTACTAGAAAAGGGAACTAATCACAGCCAGATGAATTAGACCTATTGTCTAAAAAGTGGGAACTTGTCAATTGTGATAAATTCTCATTTAAAATATTGGTGAGCCTGCTAGGAAACATTTGCATATATGGAAATGGAGCATAATCACACTAGCTGCTACAAGTATTGCCTGAACCGGATCCTTATGCCATGAGTCACAACTCACAGAGATGGTGAGATGCCTTCAACAGAAATGGAAGACGCTGAGGACGGAGGTAAAGTCGGTCATATGCCTAAGTTTAGAGAGGGGTCTTGTCTATTCTGACACAGGAGAGCTGTTCTGCAGAACACAGCACAGGAAGCAGGTCTTCTTGCAGATAAGGAAGTTAACTGTAAGAAGATATTAGTTCTTCAAAGGTGGGACAGTGTCTTTTCCCTGAGCTAATTTCTTCATTACATGACTGTGGCCACTCCACCCATGTCCTGGATATATAAAAAGGACAATGGTCTATTGATCAGTGAGCATCCACCAAGAAAGAAGCCAAGATCTTGACTGGTTCTGCAAGATGTCTCTGGATTTGCACTCAACACCCAAGAATTCAAGATCTGATCAGTCCTGCAGGATGTCACTAGAACCAAGGGTGATGATATCTCACTCTCTTCTTCTCCTTTTCCCTTTTTCTTTCTTCTACTCTTAGGAACTCCTTTACCTTTAAGGCAGTAGAGACCAAATCTTTCCAAACTACATATAATGCTTCTTGTTTCCAATACCATCAATAAGTTGATCAGCCATTAGGTGTCATTTCACCTTAATTTACTCCAAGGGCATTTTTGAGTCTTGCATGACTCTCTGTGCTACCCATGGTAGCTCGGCAATTGGGTTGTGACAAATGGCACGAAGGGTATGGAAGGGAATTGTAGGGTACAAAAAGAAGAGAGATGGACACAGTTCTTGAGAAGTTATGAGCCAGCATAGAGACAGTTGCTTGAGACAGTAACAAATTCCACCTAATTTTCAAAAGAAACAACAGAAGTCAGGATCAGTTTTTGACAGAGCACAGCAGGGAAAGTGTATAAGTCATCTGCAATCGATAGTTTTGCCATAAGGCTAAGCTACTTCCTTGATAAAGAGCTGGCTTTGATGTCAAAAAGAGCAGGTGCCTGTGGGAGGTCAAAGTTTGAAATCAGATTACTCACAAGGATCAGAAAGATAATCAAATCTGCCCAGTTCTGTGACAGTGACATATCAGTACAAAAGACTTGAGTTCTAAATAGCTACAGTTAGGAATGAAAAAGGATAACTGCAAAATCCTGATGAGAGGACAAAAGGGAAGAATGGTTTCTGAGGGCAACTCATTTCCGACTGACATGAAAGGACCAAGCTCACTGGCCTGTTAAATGGCTTTTGCTGTTCTGTTGAGAGGGAACTAGAAGCAAGGACACTCGGACCCAGATATACAGAGAAGCATGAGCCTTGCAGGGTTCATAAGTCTAGCAATTTTAGGAGAGGAATACACTGAGCCCAAACAAGCAATACATTGAGAAAAGGGGACACGGTGAATGGGAGAAAGACAAAGTGAGACAGAAACAAATGTTCTTAAAGGAGAAATGTGTCTGAAATTCCACTTTTCTCAGAATGCCCCCAGAACTGTATATTTATGTAAAAACTGGGTTTTGCAAAGAGAAGCATTCTTCTGGACAGTGCTACTAACTCGTGTGTGTGGTTTGCTAGCTCCTTTCTTCTCCTTGAATACCCAGGTAGCTTCTTTCTTCTCCTTGAATAGCCAGGTAGAGGAAGAGCTGTGAACCTTTTACACAATGCCCTGGCTGTTTACAGTACCTGTTTAGCAAATGTGACATCTGAGTTCAAGTGTTTGGGGGTTTAAAGATGCACTCTTGAAAGTGTCCTAGACTCCAGAGCAGAGCACAGGACCATGTAGGGAGCATGTCCCACTGGAGTCCAGACAATAATGGTGAAATTAATGTAGGCTTAGTGGACCCAGAAAAGGGGATAAAGAAGGAAATATTCTGACTTGTTGTGGAGTGTATGTTTCTAGGAAGGCATAATCCTGATGTCTTGGAAAGAATGAGCCTAACAGATGCACTAAAAACATGGCTCACTTTCAGCACTCTGAAGTCTTTTGTGGATCTTGATCTTACAGAAAGTTTGCTATATGACCTCAGAGGTACTGCTACACTATACAGACAGCTTAGTACAGAGTTGAGCTCAGAGTTGTTTTAAAATAATATTCTATTCAAATCCTTTGTCAGTGGCGAGCAAAGTAACTCAAGGGTTTACAGTGTCTTGAGAACTGTCTCACAGCCTTACAGCTCTCAGCCTCTGTTTTGCAACAAACATGTAGCATCTAGTCTGCAGCTCTCCAGATCAGATCCCCAGATCCCTCTTTGTCTTTTCCTATGCTAGTAAACAGAATTAGGCCAGGCACAACCTGTGGTGTTGTTGGCACATCAGCAGCAGTTGTGTGGTAGGGATGTTTTTTGTCCAGGACCAGCTAGGACTCTCAGCCAATTTCTGGACATATCTGAAGGGACTACAACAGGCTTTGTCCTGTGCTACCACTAGGATGTCTATGTGGGCTAATACTCCTCCCCTTTCATGACATCCCAAAGGCAAAACAAAATGGCCTGAATGAGCCTGGCTGAACAAGGAGAGTACCCTGGTCATTCAGATGATATCAGCAAGACAAAATTCAGAGTAAGATCATCATGACCATCTTTGTTAGCCCAGAATGGCATGTTTGTAACTTGACAGCTGCCATGGAGCCTGAGAACATCTATAAAAGCCATATTTCCTTCACCTTTATGTACCTTTTTCCCTTTTGTAACCATATCTGCCTGTTTTTTCAAAGGCAGGGAAAGAAACCATCACTCACAGCTCATACTTGAACAACAAAACTAACTCTTTCATCTCGACAAAGAAAGATTACTTGATGGAATCAGAGAGTGTATCCAAAATCCTGTCTCTGAAAGAACAGTTTTGATACAGTTTGATTATTCTTCTTTTTCCTTTGTGTAGAAACTCTATTTCAGTTTCAGACAACTCTTTATTTTGTTTTGATTCTTTTCCTTTTGTGTATCTTAGTCGATAAATGTCCAGACTTTGGCACTGATTTCTTACTTTGTCATGGCAACTGAGTAGCCCTTATCCTTCAGACCCTGATCCTTGTTTGATGTTGTTCAGTAATGTAAAAAACTTTGACAGCTCAGGCTTAATTATTTTATCAAATTTTATACAACATAGTCTTATTAACAATTGTATGTAACAACTAATCAACGTTAATACCACTCCAAGCTGTAGATTTGCCATCCCTCATTTTAATAGAGCTGCCCTGTAATGAATGTAATATATGTATCTCTTTATCATCTTTATATTTATCTTTATGGAATAAGGCTAACAAAATAATTATTTGAATGTAAAAAATTCAGCTGATTTCACGTGTTTGCTTTGAATGTAACTTCTGCATTCTGATTTTTTTGTTTTTAATATATATGTTCTAATATATGCTTGCAACATGTTTGCACAGGAAGTAGCTCTTCTACTATCCCTGTCTTCTGAGGGAGTTAGGCCAGTAAGTTAGACTAGCAAAATTCAGCAGCTATAGCCATTCCATTTTCTGTTCTGCCACTAAACATGCTTGTGCAGTTTCCTAGACAGCAAGTCAAGGTTGTATACTTCTATGTGGCCCTATTACAGCCTGCCCCTATTCTCCTCTTGTCTTCTGGAGAAGCACAGCTGTTCCCATCTTTAAAGACTTGTGTTCTCATCCAGTGCACTTTGTTCTCTAAAACTTTATCCAATTTATATGAAAACTACTTTCAGTAAATGAGCTCAATTTACAATTTTGTCCCAGTTTCGTAAGTCCTTCTGTAACCTTTCTTGATGCCTTAAGTAAATACCTTCAGTGTTTGTATCTTCCTCATTGGTAGTTTACACTACCTTGATGTTTTGTGCTTGGCATGCATGCAGATACCTATTTAAAAGTACATTTTTAGCATAGGGATTTAGCCATCTGATTCCTATTAAGAGTAATGGGAGCTGCATGGCTAAGTCAATTACCATGTACTGTGCTGAGCATTTACCACTTACTATCTTCCCTTTGTTTTCCCTTTAAGATATTTTCTAGCCTTTCTGAAGTGAATGCACTGATCTGGGTATTGTAGCTGGATATGGGTCACTAAAATCTTGCTTATAGTGATGTGTATTTGTTGTTACATCTACTGACAGAAGTGAAATACTGCTCCTGGTATTGCATGACTTCAGCAACAGGCTGTGAGCCTTTCATTTTGATGCTGTTTCAGTTTCACTCACAAGGAAACAGAAGAGCAGTGTGAGTTTGACCAAGGGTACCACCACAGGACCCTCACATGAAGGCTCTCACTAAGTGTACTGTGGCACCTCTCAAATCTGACTGCACATTAAGTACTCAAGTGAGAATACAAATGAGACTGAACTCAGCTCTGGTGTAGATGACACAAACATTTCCTTTCTGCCTGCTGCTGTTTCCCTCACTGACAAGAGTGGGACTACAGGATAAAGGTGGGGGACTAAGCAAATTCAACAGGGAAAAAACAAGTTTAGCAGTGAGGGGGAGAGCTGTCAAAACCCACAGACCTTTGGAAAGATAATACCACAGCAGTAGTCAAGCTTGTGAGTGGTCTTGACATCCCAATACATGCATTTCTGCTTGGGGGATAGTACTTTTTGTCAAGTGTTTTTGTCTTCAGTTCATAAAGAGACTTTGTCCTTTCCATTTAGATAAGGACCTACTTAGTATGACCTACATTTTCATTTTGTCACTGTAAAGAAAGAACAGAATTTCTGTCAGAACAGTTAAAGGAAGAAAACCCCCCTGTTTTATTTTAATTTCAAGAATGCGAGAATTTTCTAATTTTAGCGTGAACTACTTTTAACAAAGTAAAAAGTGTGCAAAAAAATAAAGATGTTTATCAGCTTTGTCAGAAATAATTTTATTTCATTAACTCTGGTTCAAAGCTTCCCAGCCATGTAGACAAAATTGTATGAGGGTAAGAGAACTAATTAAAATGAAGAGCTGTGAGTAGACTGTTAAGTGGGTGAAGAGAGACGGAGTAAAATCTCCTTCTGCCTCACTGTAGTAGCTGACATCTTCCTCAGAAGAAGTAGCAGCAGTGAGAGGAGGGGGTTGTATGAATAAAACATATGTATTATCATTCTGGATGGTACACTGAGCAGCTTGCCCTGGAATTTCGTATGCAAAGCAAGTGGTCTCTTACCCCTGCTTCTCTTATGTATTGAGTAATCTTTGTCTATGTCTAAATGTGGACTGTCAGAAGATCTATCTGTACAGTTATTCACCTCCTTCATATACTTTTGTCTCCCATTTGCTTATCTATGTAGCAGTATCATAAAACAACTGTCCTTTTGCTAAGATTAGAATTCTGTGATTAGCATCAAACTAACATCTCACAGCATTGCAACCTTTCTGGTTCTTCTGAACTTCAGATCTCACTAAACCAGATACATGCATTTAAGGTTGTAAAGGCTCTAATAATAATTACATTTAAAATACTTTTAGTCTATAGAGCTAGAAATTTCACAGAGGAGAACTTCCTAATTCAGGAAAAAGTTAGTCAAGGAGCTCCCATAATCACTTCTTTTCCTTAGAAAATCCATGGAAGTCTTAGAAGGTGTCTTGATATTTTGAAAGGACAAACTGAGAAACTGTATCCTGTTCCTCTGAAATCAATCCTGACACAGTCTTGGTAAAAATAATATGGAATGTGGTCTGTCATGAGTTAAGGAATGGTTACATAGCTAATACCAATCAGCATGCATTTTGTAGAAAACAGATCCTGTTGAACAAACCTGTAACATAGCTTAATAAGATTCTGTAAGGCAGTTGGCTTAGCACTCCCATGGACAAGCATGACCAGTCCTAATCTGCCATAAAATGAATATGAGAGCTAGAAAGGCTTTAACTGAGAGATGACAAAAAAACCCCAGTAGAACCCAAAGAAGTCTTCCAACAATGGAGTGTTTGAGTGCTATCCAACAATTTCTTAGATACTGTATTATGGTAGGGTGCAATCTCTCATGAATGTGACTCATACAACTACAGTTCCTGGATGGGATGCATCCTAAGGAGAGTATGATTTCACATTTTTGATGTGAAATAAAGCTATGAAAATTATACCAAATTCATTTAAATTTCTTAGCAGAAAAATAATCTGAAAAAAAAAGTCAAGGAAAAAAAAAGAGATACATACTAGTGGAGATTAATTTTTGTTTAGTACTCATCTGGAATGAAAACTCCTACAGAATTATAGCTAAATATTAATGGTCATACATTTAAAAAGTGGGTGTAGGTCAGTATTCCATAAGGGACTGTATCCAAGAATGTAGTGACACTGGAAAAGGGTCTGTAAGCCTTGAATATAAATAATTGCATCTTTGTTGGGGCTGATGGGCTGATATGTCTTGGATAGTTTTGGCTGTACAAGGACAGGAATATGAATTAAGGAGAGCAGGTGCTTTTATCTTTTGTATACTACTAATGAGACCATAACTGAAAAAAACGAACCTTTTTTTCTGGTGCTGAAGTTTAAAAAACATTCTGAAAAAGAAGCATTCAAAAACAGTTAAAGGAAAGATTTTGAGTTTAGAAAACATATTTCTTACTGAGAAACATAAGAAGCTTCATCTGCTTATTTTATTGAAGAGAAGGCTAAGGGATGGCTTGATCATATCTCTGAGACATATGCCATAGTTAAACCAGAAATTACTGAGAGGTTTCTGTGGCTATGTTCTGCTGAAAGTAAAAGAAAATAGTA
>JANHGL010020618.1:0-17755 GCA_024611195.1 Ceyx melanurus | reverse complement strand
GTTCCTGAGAGACTTGGTCTAGGTGACCCTGCTCAGGCAGGGGGGTTGGACTAGATGATCTTCTAGGTCCCTTCCAGTCCCTAATATCTGTGATTCTGTGAAGTGGCTTTAGTGATGTTTTCTGTGGACAGAAATGAATGAGTCACTATTTTTCCCTCCTCTTACCTGTGATGTTTACAAAGAAAGCCCAGCCTTCTTGGAGGTCTCACAAACCTCAAAAGATTCAGCTTTCATTGTTCAGAAGGCAGATAGAATCAAGGTAAATGGAAAGGTAACAGTGTGCTAAGCAGGTACAGAATCTTGGCCTATTCATCCTCAGCATAGCTAAGGACAAAGTGACTACCACTGTAGTTACATGTCCCCAGTGTTTTGTGCTGCCACTGCACTTAACTTACTGTCCCATGAACTGAGCTAAAGCCCAACTGGCAGAAAGCTAAAACTGGTTTTTGCTAGTTCAGCCCCCAGACTGGCCTTTAAGGTCCACCAGCTGAACTCCAGTGCAGGACAGCTGGAAACCCCAGGGAGGACACGAAGGGAGGCTGCCTCTTCTGCATGGGCTGAGTTAGTCCCTGTGACAGCACTTAAGGGAGCTTTGCTGACCTTCTCTGGGGACAGCACAGTAGCTTTGCTGATCTGTGCATCTTGGCTACTGCTCTCATCTGCATTTCAGACCTTCAGCCATGTTTCCAAATAATGCTGTAACCAAAGTCTTACTTTATATTCTTAGGAAGTGTAATTTCACTGCTTTTACAGACCTCAAGTCTGTAAGGACCAGATGAGAAAGTGTAATGTGACCAGTGGTACCTAGCCAGGGACAAGCACCGTCTCAGCTGTAACTCCTGCACACATCCCATCACCCCGAGCACAGCTCAGATGTGCAAGTTACTCTCAGCATCCCATGAGCACTCCCACTCCACCTGCAACACTCTCCCCTTACCCACACTGATACCCTTCATCTTAGCAACCAATTGCTGCTTAGATTAGCACAATGAAATATTTTGAGCACTGTTGAGTATCGGTCGGAGTATTAGTTTAATATTAAGTTCATCAAAAGATACCCAAAAAGGTCTAACATGCTTCCACATTTTCAGATCTCACAAATATTTTTTTATCTCAGTATTTTTATACTCGATTATGTTTGAATTTTTGCTTATGTCATATAGGTCTGAATGGAAGACTATTTCAAATAACTAACAGAAATCTAGAATCTCTAAACTGAACAATAGAATGATGAAAAAACCATTTTGTTGATAATTCTTCTATCTTAGAGATTTCAGTGAGACTATTCCAGCAGCCACGTTACTCTCAATAGTAGTCTGGAATATTCTACACTAATATACAAAAAGAGCAGAGCAGTATTTCCGTATTTTTCCGTTTGAAAGAGAGACTGGTGGAAATCACAACAGAGAGCAGCAATGTCGGGCTCTGTCACTTGGTGGCAGCACACCAAAGCCAACCAGGACGGCGAAGACCAGTTCCCAGCAGCACACATTCCTTACATCTCATACAGTGCCAGGATTCCTACAAGGCTCTAGTTACTGCAAACGTCTAAGACAGGCAGCTACATTTTTAAGGTGCTGATTTCACATTCAAGTAGACATTAGAAGCTCAAAACTGAGAGCTCTACTTCAGTCTTTCTGACCGATGTTCACCTGTCCCCACCAGGTGTATGTCAAACAGGATTCCCCAGCAGCTGGAAACCACAGCCACCCACCAGGAGCAATACCTGAAAGCCTGACATCCCAACACTTCTGGATGTCCATTCAAACCAATCTCTCCACACTGTCAGAAAACTCATCTCAGTAATTTAAACTTCTACCAGCATCTCTTCTGCCACCTGAAACGTGCCAGCATCCCACCTGAAAGGCAACACCACGTGCAGTAAATACCCAACAGTGCTACTGTGGTCAGTGACAAAGAACCACAACTAATAGCCCTTACCCTTTTAAATAATTAATGTTAAGCAATGGGTAGCTTGAATTAATATTTAATATTAATTTAATAACATATCAAACATCCAAGCAACATTTGAAACTACCAGTGAAGCAGTAAGGGGATGCAATGAGAACACACCTGCTGGTTGTAGCAAAGGCTCACGCACCACATGGTAACAGGATGGGGATATTTTCTCTCAAACTGATCCTGTACACAGGTACATACAAAGACATGCAAATTATCATGCTTTATTTCTCTAACCACATGATAAACAGCTGTATTTTGTACTCTTTGTGCTCTACATGCCAAGCTTACCTATGGCTAATAAGAAAAAATTAAAGTACATGTATCATTAGCATACCAATTGCAATGATAGTTCCTTTAGATTTATTTTCTATATATTACATCTTGATTAGTATAATTTCAAGTTTTAAACAGACATTTCTTAATAACAAACGCATGGAAAAGGAAATACGTCTTTATAGTACCTTTTTTTTTTGTACATACATAAGCTGATAGTATTTAAATAATAATAATGATGTTTAGCACAGAACGTAAGAGAGCAAACTATCCTTATTCAAGCTGAAGAGAGATCAAGTCATGACTTTACACCAAGCACTAGGAAACAGTCCAAGTGACTCGCAGGAGACTGATATTTAAACAGCTGAACTCCACTCAGCAGAGAGCAGCTTCCCTTCCCTTATGGCCAAACGGCTTACGGTCGCTGGTGTGCACAGTTCAGCACGGCCCTTCGGTAATCAGCTTTATTACAGCTGCACTTTCACTGGCCCCCTCCACACGGCATGACTCAGGGCCGGCCAGCACCCAGCCGAGCGGCAGCAGGGAGCCAAGGGCAGCTTGGAGCCCGGGACGGCGCGGGGAGGCCGCCCGGTGCCGCCGCCCGGTGCCACCAGGGACAGGCCCGGCCGCGGCTCCGCTCCCGGCCCTACGGCCCCGCTCCCGGCCCTACGGGCACCGCACGGCCCTACGGGCACCGCACGGCCCTGGGGGAGCTGCTCCGCCAAAGCTGGCTGGAAAAACTGCATCGATGGCAACAGCTGCAGGAAAACAAAGACACTCGTTGTTGAAAAGCAGAGCTACTGTGCAGGTTTTGTGTGTAAACCCCGCAGCACGACGAACAACTGCTAACAGGCTTCGTCCCTTCAATACTAGTGCTAAATAAAAGTTACCAAAAAGGTGCTCCCTCATCCTTTTTCTCAGCGAACTTAACTGCCCTCAATGGGGAAAAAAAGGGATATTCTCTGTATAGCAACTTGGAACTTGATTTGGGATCTGAATGAAGCGACAGAGCCAGGCTGAGAAACAGGCACCTGCCCAGTGCCAGCCCGGGCTCCATCTGCTGCCCCTTCCCCTTCCTGCTGCTGTCCTGTCCTGTCCCTTCCCTTCCCACTGCTGCCCCTTCCATCTGATGCTCCTCTTCTATCCTGGCTGATGAAAAGGGATTTTTTCAGCATATTCAAGGCCTACCAGATCAGGTGTAGCCAACACTGGAGCTAGGCCCAGCCTGTTGGAGAAGGGAGAACGTTTGCTCACCACGTTCCGAGATGCAGAGTACCCAGGAGAAGAGTTACCTGCCTCAGATACTGAGGAAGCAGAGCAGGGTCACAGTTCCTCAGTGTACTTTTAAAACCCAAATGGTGGAGCCATTTTCCCAGGTAATCTTCATTTTTCCTATTTATAAGTGGCCTCAGCAAGATCAGTAGAAGACCACATACCAATTTTAAAAGGAACCAAAATCTGACTGAATTACAGCAAAATCATTCTAGTTGAGGTGTGAGGAGAGAATAACTCTCACAGTAACCAAAAGCTGGAGGCACGTACTTGGTGTTAAGCACCTCCCTGCTCAGGACAAGTGTAAATGAGTCGTACCATCTGCACTGCACTCAAAGGAGAGTCTGGCGAGGTAGCAGGGAGAACACAAAACTGTGTCTCACTCTGCTCTTAATGGTATGCGAGCAGTTAGGCTAGGGGTAGAGGAAGATATAAATATAATTAAGATATATATATATTTATATAAGATATAAATAACTACCTGCAGTAACAGACAGAATACATTCTCTGAATTTAAAATTATTTGTAGAATTCTACCCAGTAATCTGTAGTACTAAAGAGATACCTACAGGCTCCTATAGACACTGCAGAAGCTGATGAATGCTGCATTTCACATTAATATATTTATGTCACAGAATAATGCAAGAGACAATCAATATAGAAAGTGAAGAGACTGGAGCAGGAAGTCACTCTGAACCATCAATAATTCACAGAGAAGCTATTTAAGATAACCATTTGTTGCAAAAGCAAGACAAAATGCATTGACAAAGGGAAAAAAAAACCAAACCAAGCAACACAACCCACACTGCGAAGTAGGTTCCAGAGCAAGCTGTGCTGAGCAGAGCAAGATGCAGTGTGTGCAGGTGTGCTATGGGGCTAACCCCACCCAAGGGAGGGGAGGTCTCCTGGGGCAGCACCTGCACCAACGCTGGCTCCTCTTCCCAGCAGCTGTGTGGGAGAAACTCCTAACCACAGTGTAAGGGCTTCTCATTAAACACATTACTGTATCCATCTGCAACATTTGTGTTTCTTCATTTTTGTCTAAATATCCTGGAAACCCAAAGTACATGGAACACTGAAGTTACCAGCATTATTTTTGATGTAATAAAAGCAATGCATTTTCCAATGCAAAACAAAGCTTTAGTTTGAATCTCAATTAAAATGAACATATCTGGTGCCTAATGCTGCATCAGATGAGGGTTTATAGCACTAAATGATGCTAAAGACTGTTGTTTCAAAGTAGCACAAACACATAGCTTATTTATGTTGGTTGCATTTAAACTAGAGAGTCCTTACAGGAAGGACATCAAGTTCTCTCAGAGATATTCCTGGCTATCTCGGGGGCTGGAAGGGGGAGAACAGTCATCCATCTGCTGTTCCAAAATCCTTGTGACAATTTGTTTGTATTTTCATCAAGTTTTGAGGAGCATTACATGTATACTTAATTTAAAATGGTACCTCACTCCTTCTAATTTTCCTGTCTTCATATAACTCAATGATAAGAAAACTGTTCACTAACTGAAAATATTCTAATCCACTTATGCTGGTTTATTTACTCCATCCTCTAGCTTTCTTTAGCTGGTTAAAACCAGGCACGTTATTTCAGAGCATTCTGTAAGTTATACTAACACTATTTACAATTCCCAGCAGGGTTAGCAGCAGCAGCTATTCACAGGGATGTCAGCCTCCAGTAATCACAGTTCACAAGGAGGTGCATAAACCCAATACCATTAATATATATGTCCAGCTGTGAGCTGGGCTGGGTGGAGGGCATGGGGGTAGGAGGATGCTATCCCTACCACATCCTCACTCACTACCTGGTTACCAAGGATGATGCCCAGAGGAGATTCACAGGCAAATGAAGCAGCAGCTCCAGCTGTTCCATTATGAACCAGCAGAACTGCCAGAAACTGTGGCAAGTGTATGACACCATTTTAAATAAAAGTAGATTCAAAAAGGGATCTGAGAGCTCTCCTTCTGTGGAATCCTACTTAATGATTTTGCTAATCAGAAAAAGAAAAAGCTCTGAGCTTGAAGCCCTAGCATGAACCAGGAGGGGAAATAATGAATTCACAAGCCTGGAGAATTGTGAAGCATCCCAAATGTCAACAGTGAAATCACATGTTGATCCTCTGATGTTCACACCACTATTAAAAACGAAAAACGATCAAGCCAGAAGAGGAATAAGATCCTCTGGGGATTCCAGAAACTTTTACCCACACGTTATTTCAGCAAATGCACAAGTAACTGTTCAAAGAACATACAAAAACCATACAAACTTCAAAATATCTTTTAACCTATGTGTGGCTGACACAGCTTGCAAAAAAAAAATCAAAACAAAACCAAATAAACTGCTGCAGCTCAGATACCATTTTTACAGTACCCAGTTTTGCTTTCTCAATTCTTTTTGTAAAGTACTTCACAAAGAATTTCAAACGAAAATGTTGGGAAGAAAGCAGAGCAAGTAGAGATGAATTCTGATCCCACATTAAGAGGACAGATAAAAGGTAGGTAGCAGCACTGCTCCTCAAGTTGAAGGAACAAATCTTTAAACATTATTTCACACATCTTTAGGCAAGGCAATTATCTGGATAAAAACAAGGTAGCATGCTATGAGTCACAGCAGCTCACATATAAATCAACCCAACAAGAAAGTTCACAACCAGGACAGACTGTCATTAGAAGCTGCAGATGCTTTCCAAAAAGGCTGTACCTCTCTAACCTGTGAATAATGCTTTCCCGTGTGAACAGGTGCTTGTCACAAAGACATCACAACTCGTAAGTGATGTTCATATGCATTAGAAGAAAACACACCAGAGATTAGGCTTGGTCACTAGATTTGCAGGACAGTAGGATGGCAGCTGCTGAAGGAATCTTCCAGCAGCACCTTTCAGAATTTTATTTTTCTTTTAATTCATGAGTTTTAATAATCACAATTTAATTCTCATGTGTTGAAGCCTCAACATTGCCAGTCAGCCTAATAAGAGGTTGAGGAAAACATAAAAGGTTAGAAGCATTTTAGAAATACTGTGAATCCACACATCAGTCAGAAAAAAATATAAAACATAACACGTCCCACCAGGAGCAGCCCTCTTCAGACAAGACAGCTGACTGCTTCACTAATGTGTTTTCAAACTATGTTTAGGTGAGGGGCAGACCCAGCCAAATCAAAACTTATTATCTTGGGTTTTTTGCCTTTTGGGTGTAAACAGCATGCAATAACCTCTACAATGTGCTAATTCACTTCTATTACTTTTGCTACACTTTTTAATTTATTATTTTATCAGCACAGTTAATAAAACTGGGAAATAAGAAAATATTTTTAGCTTCCATTACATGTGGCACTGAGTAAAACACTTCCCAAAACATCTGAGGTTTATCAGGAAATACCATGGGCAGTCAATGAGATGAATCAATCACTTTGGGGTGGTCACAAAGTCTGTCAGACTTCTCGCATTGGTGCAGTTCTGTCAGACTTCTCTTCATTAAGAGAAGCTTTTCTTCTACACAAGAGAACAGTCAAGAAAATGCCACTGTTCCAGGAAAGGCCACTGTTATCTAAGGAGACTTCCCAACAGGGACCTGTCACAAATTGCTTCCAAGTGCTCAGCTCCTCACTCCTGTCCCTGAAGCAATCTGCATTCAATCTTTGACAGCAAATCTCAAACACTTAAGCATTCTCTTTCTTTTTTATTAATTCTCTGAATGCAAGTAGATGGTGAAGTTAGATCTTAACAAGTTATATTCATACATTTCTCTAACGTGATGTTTAATTTACAAATTGGTCCTGTCCACTACATCCTCAAGTTCAGCATTCCCTCACAGTTCCCACACTCCGTGCCAATAAACCACACTGGAAATAGATTAACCTTTTGTCTGGTCTTATCACTGAGAACCTTTGTACAACATAACTCAAAAAGGAACAACAGAAAGTACTCCCTATCTCCTGAAAGACGTGAACATTAAGTACCGAGCAGCAGAAAAAATACCATAAATGTAATTTAATTCTCAATGTTAACTGTCCTCTCATATTGCCTCCTTTTACAGAGAAAACCTAGCTGGGTAAGCTTTCTTAAATACAAAACCATGCTTTGTATTCAGAATTTGCAAAATATTGTTTGTCAACCTGTTTGTTGCCCCCCCCCAGCATCCCAGTGTTCATCTGTGTATGCTTTACATTCTTATGTCACATGTGGGTTTTAACATCCACCAGGAGCAGAACTAATCTAATACTATCCTACTACCTGCTCTGCAGCCCACAGGAGAGCTGCCTACTCATGAACAGCTTCTGAATGACTGCCCAAGATTTTTAGGCAAACATATAAAATAACCGCAAAATGGGGCTGGCAAGTTTCAGGCAGCAGTGGGAAGCAAAGGGTGTAACCTGCCTGACCTTCACTGAGTGCTCCCTACTTCTCAAAATAATACAACAAATAAACAATATATAGGTGATATGTAGACAACTGTTTGTGTGGAGACTGTTAAGTGCAGTATTTTTCCAAGTATGTATTGCTAGTGCATTCTCCCACTCAAAAGACATGATCATTTTTCTCTTTCATTAAACCAAGCTTTGTATTTTTTACCATGGTTTATTGCAGAAAACTAAAGCACAGGCAGATGCATGAAAAGTCACATCCAAAACCCACTGAATTAATCAGCTGTGCAGCAGGATCAAAATGGGAAACAAAGTGTGGAACAGTCCATCTTGATAAGCTTTTCATTAATGGAGACTCAAAATGCTATCTCTTCTAGCTGCTGATAAAACATTTGCACAACACATGTGCTTATGTTGTGGTATCCATGAAACCATGCTAGGTGACAAGTGGACTGTAAAACAGAAAGTGTAACTACTGTTACAGAGCTAGGATTAAAACTTTTCTTCCATTATAGAATACTTCAATTTACTCTTTGACTGGCTTCATTAATTACTATTTGCAGCAAAGCGACCAATTACTATTTTAGTTTATCTAAAACTAGTAATTTTGGGGGGTTTCTGTACAAACTTATTTTTTTAGTAGATGTCTCCCTACCCCAAGCATGTCTCTGTGCAGGGAGATAGAGGGATCACTAGTCACAACAGGCATGACTGCAAGCTGTCACTGGAGGGTATCCAGACATCAGAGCTGCAGACACAGAAGCACACAAGGGAGTGAAGAAGTTGAAGGGCTTTATGTTCCTGTGAGGGAGGAGGCTGCAGCAGGCTCAGACCATGTCTGGCATAAAGTTTTTACGTAGCTGGACCACCTGAATATGACCTTTCACTGTAACCTCGAGGAGATGAAAGGCAAGAGAGTCTCTTGGATGTAATTTCCAGACCACACAGCTCCCCCAAAAAGGGGAGGGGCAAAAAACCACTTTAATATGTTGCAATAAAACTGTCACACGGCTGTCATAACGGGAGATGGGAAAGCTGAGGGTACTCAAAGGCAGCACATGGGCTACACAAGAACTTCACTTGCCTCAGAGCTTTCACAGTCCCTGTAAGACAACACAAGGTGTCAGGAAGAGAAGCAGACTCTGTTCATACCCCAGCACCTCTCACAATCAACAGAGGAATTCACAACCACACTCAAACCCCAAACCAGTCAGGAAGCGGACAAGAAAATCAAGAACACTGCTGAGGTTCAAAACACATTCTGAGGAGTTTCAGACCAAGAGCACTGCAGGTGCTTTCCCTGAGACAGGCAGCTGGGCACAGCAGCCAAGTTCGTGCTCAGGGCATCTGTCACAGAGCAAGACACACTGACTTTATCTGAGACAAACCTCTCCTTTCCAGGGTCTGCTTAAGACAACTTGCAAGGAGCACTTCAGTCACACAGTAACCTAAACGAGCTGTCTCTCCCCTCAACTCTCTCCCTTCTCACCACTCTGCAGAACATAAGAACAACTGATTACTCAAACTCTGCTGAAACCAAATATTAAACCCTGGCTTTAGGCAGATTAGAAACCAGAGAGTTTCATTACTGTTAGGAACTTTGCAAATTTAAAACAAAACAAAACAAACCAGGGAGAAACATGTCTTTAAACTTCATCCTAAAATTATGAAATGCCCACCCTTTCATCAAAATGTACCTACCCCACATAACTTAAGATCAGAGTTCATTCAGACAAGGTACTCCATTTCTCACACAGTCCTAACTTACACCAGAAATACATTAATATCTTAAATATATTCAGTAGATCATGTATCTGTATTGCATTCTCCTACTTGTCAGCTGAAAATGTTGTAAATTATCTACCACGGTGAATGCCAAGTCACATAATTAGTACAGTTTGGCTGTTGATTAACCTCTTAAAAGAGCAGAGTAACAAGAAAAACTTACCATAATGTTTCTGCCTGCACTGAAGCTTGCTTGTTACAGGCTAATTTCATTATTTCTTATCTAGTGAAATTTAAACCCAAGACAATTCAAATCCACAGCAAAGCAGCCGGCAGCTCCCTCCTGCAGCCACACCACACTGCACGGGAAGAACGTGGCATTTTGCACAGGCACCCTGTGGTGGTGCATCACTTCACAGACCTGCTGCTGCACTCCACGTGAAATCCTGAGGCCAAATGACATCACTCCAACAACTCCTCCTCTTTTCTTCAATCATCCATTCTACTTTTACGAGTTATTTTTCCCACAGGTAAGTCGTGTCAGGCACAGAAGGGGAGCACTAGTGGGCACTGTAGTCATGATATGTAAACCTGCAATGGGCTTTTGTGAACGTGTGTAAAACCCCTGTGCTCAGGAAAGGCAACAGGGGCTTCCCAGCACAGAGGGCATTCCTTCTGAGATCTCTTCTGCAGGCACATTCACTGTCTTTGGGTTCAGTGACCTGGCCAGTGCTGCCACCAGACTGAGCTCTGGGCTCAGCTTGTTTCTGCTTGCAGCCGCTCAGAAGGCAGAGACCATTTCCACAGACCTCACTCAGAGGACAGCTCCAAGATGACTTTGCAGCAGCTCCAGCCAGCAGGGAGGACAGCACTGCTAATAGCAGCGTGGCAGGCTTCCAGGGAAGGGGAGATGAGCTTCTCCTCTAACAGTCTGCACAGACACCGCTGGCATCGCTGCTGCTCCCCTCGTTCCAACAGATACTATTTCATTGCCTTATGTAAGGTCCAGTGAAGAACTTTATAGAAGGAAATGTTATCTCACTGCTCCCCCCTGTCAGGGCTGGTATGTTGAGATAGGAAACCAGGGCAATAGCTTAAATGCTTCCAGTATTTTCTACAGCCGTTGCAATGGCAAGAGAGCCTTCCAGGCGAAGATGAGGTTAAATGCAAAGCTGTAATCAGCAGCTTTGTAACTGCCATGCTAACCTTTCTACAAAGTTCTTGTGGGCACAGCCACAAACCATGGCACTTCTACTTTGAAGCTAGTAGTAGCTACTCTTAAAGGTCTATGCAGTAAGTTTAATCCTTTAATGATTACTAAAGCAGTTTTAACACAACCTTCAGGTGAGGAAACCTCACAACCAATCTATTCAAATGCAAAGTATGAAAGTTATCACTTTAAGCAATTATGGCTTGTTAAATGTCTAAAAATAAAAAGCAGCTTACAGTGTGCAAAGTCTAATCTTTCAAAAATAAAAGATGTAGCTGCATGCAGCTGTATTTCCCCTTCAAGACAACAAATGTGATACACTTTACTTCAAACCCTTTTCTGCATCTCTGGTGTAGGAAACAGTAGAAGGCAGAGTCTTTCCTGTACTGTTCACAGGACTAGCCCAAGATCACAGATGCTGGGAAGAGTCCCTGTCCTGTGCTTAGGAAGGTGCAGCAGACATGAAAAGGATGCAGTATCCTCAGATCAGTGCAAACAGAGCTCCATGGAGTACCCACTCAGTTGGATACCTGTCAACTTCTGGGTCATCCTTGACTATCAATCTCTGAAGCTCATCAGAAGAGCTTTGCTGTCACCAACACTGACACCAAACACTTCTGTTCTTCTTGTTCTCATCAAGCACTTCAGAAATCCCTTCTTCACCTTTCTTTTGCTCTTTGAAGACCTTCAAAGAACTCTTCTCTTGAGCTCAATTTCTTCTGGAGTAAATTAACTCTAATATTTCCACTCCCAACTGCAGTAATTTTCATTTGTTAAATTTAGTGGTAAAAAGAATAATGGACAAATGTCCTAACATGTTCCTTATTCTTTACTATGTTCTCCTAATGAGTCAGTTCAGAAGTAAAAGACATAGTTTCATACTCTTCAGTCAGGAAGGCTTTTGCCCCCCTCAGTGTCCGTACACACAGTTCTGAAGTAACAACATGAGCTGAAGCCAAGTGGTTTGGTTTTCTCGTTTTACCCAAAACCCCTGGTGTTACAACAGGCAGACCTTAGCTTTACACTTCTCAAATTCAAACACAGTTTCAGTAATTCAGTGAGAAGAATATCTAAGTGTTCAGGCTGCCATAAATAGGTAGGCTTTAGTCGTGTAAACACCAACCTATTTACATGGTATTGTTCACTCAACTCACACACATACATCACTGTAGAAATACCTGACGAAGTAAGATTATATTCAATTAACAGTAAAGAGCATCTTATGATAGAAACCACCAGGTGCTTTATTGAACAAGTAGTTCCCCAGTCCAGACGGATGCTAGAGACCATCTCTCCCATGTACACACCACTGCTGGTGCTTCCTCTACCTCCCCACGCCCACCCAGCTGGCTGCAAGTCTCTGAGCAGAGGGGTCAGTGCTGTATAATTCACCAACACCTCAGTAACCACAACTGAACCAATGTGACTACCTTGGTCTGTTCCCACCCCTTGGAAGAGTGCTAGTGTCATTACTAAGGAGAGGAAGAGTAACTTTCCCCGATACGTCAGAGCTTAAATGTTAAGATTCTGTCCTCATTTGCACAAAGGATAACATCAAGATATCTTATTTCAGATTCATCTTCAAGTGCCACAGTAGAATTTCTCCTTTACCCCCCCAAAAAAAGGAAAACAAACCCCAAGGACCCAGCAGTGTAAGCATGCTCCAGCACTTAGTGATGGACAGCTGTTTGTTTTATTGACCTGAAATGTTCAGTGATTTGTATCATGATACAGATTATTTAAACACAAATATTATAAATAACTTTGAAACAGTCACTGTAACTAAGGCAACGAGTCTCCCACTCAACCTCCAGAAATAGAAATAGAGGAGTAGAGGTAAGAACAAAATAAGCAGTTGGCAGGAACAAGAAAACAAATGATCAGATATTAGTTTGGCCTCGGGAAGGCCCAGCTGACTACAGGAAAACGTACAGCAACTGAGAACCAAAGGGGCTGACAGAAGCTGAAGTGGGGATATGAAGTGTGTATTACCCCACAGCACACACTTCAGTGGATGAACAGAGAGCATCAGCCCACGCTGGGCAGCACACAGCTACTTGGAAGTCTCAGCACCTCCCTTTCCTTGCAGGAATCTCTGGCTTCGTGGGTGCTGAGGAAGCGACTTCTTCAGAGCCAGGGCACATCTGCCTCACTCCCCCCAGTCTCTGCCTTCCAAGGAATGGCCACAAACCTTCCATGCTATCTACATCAATAGACCTTTATCCCTCCACAGAAGGCCACTGAGTTACAGGATCTGCCACAAGGCTCTGCAGAATCAAGGCTTGCTTTGTTCACACAACTTCTTTCTTTCTTTTTTTTTTTTTTTTAAAAAAAAGTTTATTTTCTTGACTGAGAACAACTCCCTGTTCACAAGTCAGGAGTTATCACCAGGGAATCTGATCCCCTAAATCAAACACGTGGCAGAACCAGGTTCTCTCAGCAGTCAGATGGAAGGGCTGGTAATTACTCTGTGTACAAGATAAACGGAGTTCAGGTTACCCAAAGTTTTACATCCATTAAAGACATTTATCTGCTCAGTACACACGAGTTCCTAGCCTGGGAACACGAGAAATGACAGTAAGATCTGAGGTGTCCTGGTAAGCATTACAGCTTCTCAATGTAGTTCTCTTGCAATCAGCTAACACACCAGGTGCAAACCTTAGGAGAACGTGTGATGGAGAACTGAGCACAAAGGGTGGCTCTCAACTTCTGCAACATCCCTCATAAGTAATGGGGTTTGTAAATAACAGTAACTTTAAAGTAACTTCTCCAGAAAATAAAAATAAAAATAATCACATCTCTCATTAGTCTGTGTACACAGAATCTGCAGAGCAGTATACCACTGGCACCACATCCCTCCCTCAGCCAGCAGCAGCAGCTCCTTTTCATCACCACAGGAGACCATTCCTCCTCTCAGTGCAACAAGGAACTAGTTGGGACATTTATTCTTGGCATGAATTCTGAAAGAATGAAGTCTAACACTGGCAGTAATGAAAATAGCAACGACAGAGGCATTCAGAGCGTTCACTATGACACTGCAAACATTTGTTTAACTGCCAATTGAACAAGATCCATCTTAGCTGAGAGGAAGATATAAATGGGCAATATCGAAGTCAGTGCTCTCACCGTTCGAGGACTTTCAAGATAAGTGGTCACTCTAATGTCCTCATGCAGATGTTCATACCCCCCTCTTTTCCACTCCCATCTGACTTCTGGGAATAAATGCACTACCTGCCTCAAAGCACAGCCTAGCAGTCATATAAAAAACACATATAAATTCCTTTCAAAGGCCCATTATGATGAGTCCTAAGACGTCTTCCCATGACACATTTAAGATTCAGACAAAATAAGAAATCCATCATTAGAACCATGATGTCCTGAAAGGAAAAAACCCAAAGCATCACCAACTATAATGATGCTGCATCCAATGAGCTATTTGCTAGAAACAGTTATATAGCTGCAAAATTAAATCAATAAAATAAAATAAAGAAAGCTCAGCTCATTTTGATCTGAGCTTGATGTATTTCAACACAACTATATTGAAGAGGAGGCTTACACGAGCCTAAAAGGCAACCTCCAGGCACATACAGGTGTAGGGCCTGTAACAAAAGCAACAAACCCCTCGGCTGTTGGGGGATCCAAGTATCACCTCCCCTCTGTGAAAGTCTAGGCTGACAGGGGAGACCAAGGCATCATGGAGACCAAGTTACTACTTTCTCTCCCACCACACACCTCTGCCTTCCAAAAAAAGCTTGATAAGGCATCAGTGAACCTCAACCTAAACTTTTATTTCAATGCAACTGCTCACAGAAGAAACAGAAGTGTTCCAAGCAGGAACACTTCCATAGCTGCCCTCACTGAGTTTCAGTAGTTACAGCAGCTCCGGGTCTAGAGCCCGGAACACAAGCACGGATGTGGGAGACAGCAGGAAGACAACAACTGAGGAGCAGGCACCTTAATCATAAGGTACACTTGATACATTTTCCACCAACAACCTGAATGGCTTCACCTTCAGTAACAGAATCTGCAGATTTGCCCCATTTCTAAACACACCTGTCCAACACTGCAAAGCAAACCAAGAGCTGGAGAGCAATCTACACTTTCCAGCTTGACATGAAGGACTGCTCTTTCTGCCCCAGAGTTCGTTTACTATTGAGTTTTGCAGGTGTCAACTTTGTTCAACACAATTAATTTACCTTCAAATGCCATCTCTGTCCATAGGGCTTATGGCAAAAATACTCAGAAACATGCCACTTCTGCAGGTGCAATGTACACCCTGAATTCTTCCAGAACTCTGAAAGCTGCTCCTGCCCTGTAGGGCTGCACAGCAATGAAACTCAAGCAGCATTCACACCAGCCTGTGGAGGATGCACCTGCTGGCTGCCTGCTGAGCCCCAGAAAGGCCTGTCCTGCTCTGCTCCGAGCAGGGAACCTCTGTTCTGAGAGCTGGACACATCCAACCAGCCTCCAGACTCAACCCAGTGTTTGAGCTTCACAAACACGGCAAGCACCACGAGGATCAAAGTTTTGTTTATCAGCGTGCTAAGTAAATTAAATCAACTGCAAGAGGAACTGGATTTCACCCTCTGAGCTCCAGCGAGAGCCCCAGAGCAGATTTCTCACCTCACTGCCAGCTCCAAGCACTGCTTCATGGAGCTTGCAGCAATTAGCAAAACCAAACTAAATCCAGTGTAAGAAAGTACCAAGCTGCTTGCATACCCAGAGCCTGCCTACCCACCCCTGGCACAACCCCGACCTTTAAATACAAACACAGAGCCCTTCTGCTTGTCAGAGAACTGAATCAACAGGTTGGTGTTGCTTTCGGAGGGGAAAAATAAAAATCTTGAAAATTAAAGTAATACATTTCTTCTTCCAGAAAGTTACTCCTCTTACTGACTGCTGCAATCACTTGTCTCCCTCACACGAGCTGCAGAGAGCAGAGCAGCCATGGTGCTCCCACGGAGCAGAGCCATGCTGCAGACGGACAGACTG
Organism: Ceyx melanurus; assembly: GCA_024611195.1. Taxonomy (NCBI): domain Eukaryota; kingdom Metazoa; phylum Chordata; class Aves; order Coraciiformes; family Alcedinidae; genus Ceyx; species Ceyx melanurus. The sequence continues at coordinate 1,946 of JANHGL010020618.1, read as the reverse complement.
GCCACACAGACACACGGACTGGTCACCGTGAGACAAGTGCCCGGCTCAAGCAACCAGGAGCACGGGGGACAAACCCCTCCACCTCCCCAGGGCTCTGAAGCAGGTTCCATGGAGCAGTGGGGACAAACAGCTTTCGGGTGGTGCCACAGGTCAGGGTCTACAGCGAGCAGCTGTGGATCATGGCAGCACAGCAGCTAGTCCTGAGGCCAAGACATCCTGCAGCACACTGCACAGACCTGGGGAATCCACTGTGATCAGAACACACCTCATGTTAACAGCACTGCACGGACCTGGGGGATCCACTGTGATCAGAACACACCTCATGCTAACACCACGCCTCGGGATTTTTAGCTCTCTTAAATAAAGCCATTTTGTCAGAATTTAGTTTGCAGTAAGCAATTTATCAACTGACTTATACAGGAGAAATACATCTGCTGCCAATAACTATCACTACCTTTATAAAAGCCTCTTCAAAACCAGCACTCTCCTCCCTCCTCAGATTTCCCTGCCCCTAGCAGCCCCCATTTAGTGCAAGAATACTTCCATTTCCAGTGTATCACTGAACCTTTACAGATCCATCAAGCCTCTAAAAATAGCCACCTCATACTCCTGGATTAAAACCTGCATTCCAATAGAAGCTGAAAGGTCCACATGCACTTCTCTGTCAGACCAGTGGTCCCACACACTCCATTTCACCTCAGCATCAGTCAGCAGCAGGATCCTTCCCAGAAGGGAGGTTCTAAAACACAGAACTTCCATGTCAATGTCACGACAAGGGGTTTGGGAATTGTTCTGCAACGATAACTTGCAGAGAGTTACATTTCTTGTTTTTCACAGAAGGGCTTGTTTAACAGGAGCTGAACAAGTGTTCGTTTCTGTGGACAGCCTCCCACGGAGCAGCAGTAATGAACCCTAAAAAACCCAACCTAACTCGAACAACATGAACCATATCTCAGGTCCATGGTTGTGCTCATTCATAGAGAAAGGTTATAAATACATGTAGAGATGAGATTTCACTAAGTTACATACAACAGATCAGGACACACAGTTCCCAGCCCCATGTTGCTAAACATTTAGGATAAAATCCTGCAACCACGCACCCCGGGTGCAATCAGCAGCAGCACAGGGTGCTGGCAGCACCAGCAGGTACCCGACTGGCATCCTCAGCAGTGAACAACAGGACACAGCCACCGACCCACGGGCACGTTTCTCGCTGCTTTTCTAACCTGCGGCTTCTTCTGAGGGGTGGAGGGGTCTCCAAGCTCGACAGTTACCTCACAGAGGAGCACCAGGAGCCCAGCAGCAGGGCGTGCAGTTCCTACAGGGAGTTCGCACTGTCTAGGCAGCACCTTTACACGGCCAGTGCCGAGCAGACCCTCCCACCTTTGTGTCCTGGCACCGCGCAGGAGACAATAGGTACGGCAGGGGAGCAGCGGGAAAGGACACGCAGCGGAGACGAGTGTTTCTCATGGGCTGCAAACTGGGGAGTCGAGCGAACAAAGAAGGGTGTAATGCGATGGACACAAGCACCGCAGACACGGAAAACCCTCCGGTTTTCGGCAGCGGAGCGCAGACACGGGGACGGTTTGTCAAGACCGCGGAAAGACAGAGCAGCCGAACAAAAGACTTTAAAGGCCTGTAAGGGAAAGGTGCTGTAAGGGCGGGACGAGCGGGCAGCTCTCGGCACCTGAAGCTGCGACCGGCAGCGCTGCCTCGGTGCGTGTCCGGCAGGCGCGGCGCCAGCTCCCGCTCCCGGCCACGCCGCCTTCTGTCCGCACACGGACCCCTGGCAGCGGCAGCCCCTCGGGCCCAGCCTCCTGCGCTGCCCCGGCGGCGCCCAGAGCCTCTCCCCGCCCAAAACGCAGGCGCGGGGCAGGGCCGGCGCGGGGGAGCCGCGCTCCCCGGTCGCCCCTCCCGAGGCGGGGGGCACGACAGGGACCCGCAGC
>JANHGL010020613.1:0-45301 GCA_024611195.1 Ceyx melanurus | reverse complement strand
TCATATTTTTAACTGGTGCAAGTATGTGTGAAGAAAAAAAAAATATATATTTTTAAATTAAATTTAAGGACTGTTTTTCTATTAGAAAAAAATGGTGTAGGTATTTGTGTTAAGTTAGTTTGAAAGGATTTAAATGTACCACTGCTATAAGAATTCTAAAAAATGTTTGTAATACTAACTCTATAAGCAACATACCATCAAAAGTTATTTAAAAGACTAAACAAAAGTGTAAAATCATGAGTTACAGAAAAACAGATTAATGCATATGATGCTTAGAATTGATCATAATACTAGAAGATGCACTGATAGGCTTTAACCTCTATTTAATTACTTCTGAAAATTATTCAGACGTTTGATACTTGCCTCTTGCCACTGATTGCTTCAGCTCAATGTAGAAAATCATGTAAGCATGTTGGCATCTTGTTGACAAAAAAATAATAGTGATTCAATTTGGTGATTAATGATATGCAGTAGCTTGTGTTTATTTAAATTTTTCCAGTAATTTAAAAATTAATTTTGCAGTGACCACTTTCAGAAGTCAGTTTATTGAAGTACTGAATTCATCAATACATAGTCAGGACCATGTTTTGTCCTCACATCCAGAGAGGAGATAGTGGAAACACTGCTGAGTTTCCAGACTAGTTAATGCTCACACCTTGCTCTGCTTTTTTCACGACTGGCATATGCCAAGGTATCAGTAGGTTGCTGCTATAAAGACTTAACTTTGTGTTCTTACTGTTTTCTTCCTTTTCCTCCTCATGCCAATCTCTTGGTCTCTTTTTTTTTCTCTTTCAGCTATGAGTTCATGCTTTTCTGTGTCAGCTCAAGCAATTATGTGGCCATCTAATGAGATCAGCTCTTTGATTTGACAGAAGTCAACCATAGAAGTAATAAAGTCATAGATGGGTGGGTTGGAAAGGACTTTTAAAGGTCAGCTAGTCCAACCCCCTGCGGTGAGCAGGGACATTTTTAACTACATCAGGTTGTTCAGAGCCTTATCAAACCTGTCCTGGAATGTTTCCAGGGATGGGGCATCTACCACCTCCCTGGGCAGCCTGTGCCAGACAGGTTGCTCTGTTCAACCTGTTTCAGCATACTCAGTGGAAAAAAAAATTACTTCCTTCTGTCTAGTCTAAATCTCCTCTTGTGTCACAACCAGCCCCGCTATAAAGACCGTTCCCATCTTGTAAGCCCCATTTAAGTGCTGGAAGGCTGCAGTAGGGTCTCCCAGGAACCTTCTCCAGGCTGAACAACCCCAACTCTCTCAAACTTTCCTCATCGCAGATGGGTTCCAGCCACCTGATTATTTTTGTAAGCCTTCTCTGGCCCCACTCCAACAGGTCCATGTATTTCTTCTGTTGAAGACTCCAGAGCTGGACACTGTGCTTCAGGTGAGTTCTCATCAGAGCAGAGTAAAGGGAGAGAATCGCGTCCCTCAACCTGCCCAGGACACAGTTTGGCCTTCTGGACTGCCAGTGCACATGGCCAGCTCATGTACAGCTTTTCATCCTCCACTACCCCCAGGTCCTTCTTGTCAGGGCTGCTCTCAGTGCACCCATCCCCCAGGCTGTGCTGATACCAGAGATTGCCCTGATCCAGGTGCAGGACCCTGCACTTGACCATGTTGAACTTTATGAGGTTCACAGAGGCCCAATTCTCAAGTTGTCCAGGTCCCTTGGATGACATCCCTCCAGTGTGTCAACTGCACCACTCAGCCTGGTGTCATCTGCAAGCTTCCTCAGGATGCATTTGATCCCACTGACTGTGTAATTGAAGTTATTAAATGGGACTGGTCCATTATGGACCCCTGAAGGACACCACTTGTCACTGATCTCCATCTGGATATAGTGCCATTGACCACTACCTTCTGAATGTGACCATCCAACCAATTTGTTTTCTACCAAACAGTCCATACATCAAATCTATTTTTTTTTTCGATTTTACTGAGAATATTCTTGTCTGGCACTCTTAGGGCTCAGGAGGTTTTTGTTAGGACAGGATGGTTTTGATATGTCTTACAACATCCGTAGACTCTCTTCCTTCAATAATTAAATAGGAGCAAGTCCAATCTTAGAAATAAGAAGTTCCACTGCATCATTATCAGCTTGACAAATGAAATGTAAGATCAGTTAAAGAAAGAAAAGGGTAATGGAAGAGCTATCAAGGTATTTGGGTTTTTTTTCAAGCCAGATGTTGTCCTCTGTCAAAACCCAAACAAAATCCACATAAACCCCCAGAGAAGCACTACTAGATAGAGCAGTACTGGCTGTAAACTGTTTGCCATGCTCTGGGTATCAGTACTGCTGTCCCATGCATATACTAACATGGATCTCAGGAGAGCAGTGTAACCTATTTACACAGCTTTGTGGTGCAAGAATTTGGCTTTATTTGGGGGATACTGTCAGTTTCCATCACAGTGCGTTTGTTAGCAGAGTTTGCTTCAGGGCTGAGGGTGATAGTTGTTGCTGCTGCAAGTTGAGTAATCATTCTTGACTGCAAAGACACGATTTTGCACCATCTATGTAAACAACTCCTGTTTTATCTCAAAATAAGATATTAAAAAGCAAACAACCAAAAAAATCTGATGAGCTGTAACTCCACCACAAACCGATATAATTAAATTATAATCCTCTTTATTTTTAATCTAATTCTGTTACAATCTCCCACCTCATTTCTGATTATTTTAAAGAGGTTGTGTTTTTTTTTTCTTTTTCCCTTTCTCTGTACTCCCACTAAGATTTTTTTTATTTTTTTTTTTGGTGTGAATCTTAAATTGCTGGAAAACTGTTCCAACTGCTGTAATTACTGTCCAGTAGAATGCAATAAAATTTAGCTTTCAATTAGTCATCAGGGTCAAACACTGTCCTCTTTAAGTGTAGAGAATAAAAATTCAATACTTTAATCTCTCTATTAAAAGAGTCTCTTGGGTTACAGAAGCAGATTAAAAACTATGCTATCAAAGATGATAAGGCTGCCAAATGTGCCTTTATAACTAACTCTAAAAGGCTGGGAATATTTTCAAAATGTTAGGGAATAAAATGAAAGGGGGGGAGTACCATCACTAGAAAACTGCATCATCTGGCATTATTGCAAATGGAAATAATCAGCATTTCCTTCTAGAAAGAGCCCTTTGTATATCAAATTTGCTTTCAGTGTATTTTTTTTTTTTAATGCTGTTGTAAGTATTGCTTGTTCTGCTCACATCTGGTCCTTAAAATGTATTCATTACCCACATGTTTTGATAGCAATTAAAACACAAATGTTTCAGTATTTATTGTCTAATATCAAAATACAGGACTGCCATATTAGGCTCTTCTTCCTCTGGATCTAAGTGCTATGCAGGCTAAACATGACTGAGGCATCACAAAAGAAAAAAAAAAAAACAAAAGAAAAACAACCCCCCGCACACAGAGGCACAAAAAAATCCCTACAACAACAACAACAAAAAAAACCCCAAAACAACTAAGAAAACCACAAACCACAATAGGCTTATTTGTGGATCAGCTATTCCTTGCAAAGTGCTATATATAGTGGAGTTTCACACTTCCTCCCTTACTCAGTATGTTTACTTTCCTGGGTTAAACTGTACCTTCTGTGCTTTTGGTTCTTTAGTCTAATATTCTCTACCACAGCTGGAGGGGTTGAAGGTGTGTGTGTTTGATTTTTATTATTTTTTTTTTCCTTCTGCCTTTTCTTCTGCCTTGTCTTTCTGTCTGGTTTGTTTTCTTGTCTTTTCCCAGCAGATGTATGGGCATGGCAAGGCAAAGCCTTCGAGTGAGATACTTGGTCATTGTAGTAGAAAAGGGAGTTGGGATACAATTTCCAAAATCTAATAGCTATGGGCATCCAGTTCTTCCAGCCATTCTCCATCATCACCTCTTCATTTCTGTGGGTGAACTAATGCAGTCAGAGGATAGGAAACTGTAGGACCTGTTTCCACATTGAGCACAAGTATTTAGTTGCACACATATGAATATTTACATGTTTATATTTAAATCTTAGTTATTTTCTTAAGCTATTTATAGATCTCATGATTCATATCTGTATATAATCCCAATTTAAACATTTTCTATTTTTAACTTTTGAAAAGCCACTCTTCTTTTGTTTGTTTGTGTTTGTTGGGGTTTTTTGTGTGTTTGTTGTTCTTTTGGTTTGTTTATGGGTGCACAGTCTCCCTTACAGTGAAATATGCAAAATATTTATTTGTAGAAATTATATTTGCACAAGAGTCTTGATCCTAGTTAGGACTCCAAAGAGTGAAGACCTGTATGCTTTTCTTTCTCATATAAAAAATCAGTGGTGGCAAAGATAGGAAATGTGTGGGAGCACATATATGCTGGGTTATACTAGCTAGGGAAAAATCACTGTTGGATAAATCTTTCATTTCTCTTTAGTGATAGAGAAATATCTTTATCTTCTGAGATAACTGGTAGATTCTCCCGTTTGTGAGAGAGTAGTTAAAGCTCCACCTAAAATAATATTCAGTTAGCAATATATTTTGATTCCATATTCACAAATTAGATTTCATAACTAATAGAGATATATAAAGAACCATGAAAGGAAATTTTTATTTTGTGCTTATATAGGCTTCTCTTCCTCTTCTTTTCCCCAAGGGGGATATTAAGTCATTCTTATCATTGCCTGTAGAAATAATAAAATACAATTATTAAGTCCTACATAAGAAAAAGTGGTGGTGGTGAGATAATATACTGTAACCATTCATGCATCAGTAACTTTTTGTAATTTAGAGGAAGACCATGTCTCATGATGAGTATTTGTAGAATCTGTTGTTGCAAAGTTTTAGAAAAAAGTTTTAATAATATTTAAATTTGTTTGAAGATTTATTTATCTTTGTTTCAGATACTAATGGAAAATATGGAAAGATTCACTATGTGAAATGCTTGTTGTAAAAGTTGAGAAATTTATGGTAATACCTTTTAAAATTAGGTTGTTGTTATAGTGTTATGGGGTGTATAGAACATTTGAATGCTTTTTCTGCCATCAGTGGGTACCATACCTTGCAAAAGTATAATTCAAGAACAGCACCTCTTGCTGATCATTTTAGCTGGATGTGATTTCATACTTCTTTTAAGGCAGAAACTGTAAGATGTAGATACTTTTTTTGGGTCTGTCCAATTTGAAGATTAATTTTTTTAAGTCTTGTATCTTGTCAGGGAGGTGAAATACAAAATCTACAAACTCCTGTGTCATAGTAAAATATAGAACACCATTACAGCTTTTGTTCTTTTTCTTCAGCTAACCTTTTTGCTTTCCAAATGTGCTCCTTCTTTTTAATTTTGTACTACAGAAATATGTATTATCTGAAAAAAAAAATCTGCCTTCAAATATGTGAAGAAATTCTCATTCACATCAAAGGAAACTCTTCTCTATATATGCAATAAACTCTAGGACCTTATTTTTGGTAAAGAAAATAGTGAAATGTAGCATAGTGAAAGCTACTTGTTTTCATTAGGACAGGTAGTGTCCTGAACGTCAAGTTTGCAAAAGTTTTTAAAATATCCTGCCAAATATAATTTTAATATATTACCATTCTGCAAAGCTCAACAGAAAGTTTGGATCAAATATTTTACATTTAATGACAAAAAGATTTAGAGTTAAAATTGTCTTCTTATATTAAAGAGTAAATAGATTTTTTTTTAATTGGTTCATGTTTTAAGTTGCAGCATTTTTTCCATATAAAAGATACTAAAAATTTAGAAATAAATACATTAAAAATGTCTACAACTATTTACTTCATGAGGAAGAGGGAGATATCCCAGGAATGTTCTGCTCATTTCATTCATTTGGCCAGGTGACATTTGTAGCATAAATTTATATTGCTCGTATTCAACACCAGTCTTGGTTCCTACTTACTTACCAGTTTGACATTCTGGTAACCAACATATGGTGTTCAGTAAAGAGATCAAAGTAAATTACTGCATGATAACCTAAGCTGTAGTACCTTAAATTAAATTTGGGAGGTACTGCCTGTATCATACCTTCTTAATTGGACTAGTTACAACATTTATCAAGATCTCTCAACTATCTCCATAGTCAAACTGTCTGTCAGTTATCCCTGGATTTTCTCTTGTCCTATGTGGTGAGACATTTGTCTTAAAAAGCAGAAATAACTCTGTTTATATTCTTTTTTTTCAGAATGCATGAAATAAGGTGAAGATGGAGCAACATGCTTCTTTCGTCATGTCTTCATGTCAAATGGGTGGTATGTAATGGAATCCCCATGGCAAGTAAGTAAATGTTGTTCAGAGCAGGCAATGTAAGGATCTGGAAATTCATGAGTTGTATTGAACAGACAAGCTTAATGTACATGGAAAGTTGCAGTTATTTGTACAGATTGTTTTATGTGATGTCTCGATGACTCACGTGACATATGGTGAGGTCTGAACTTGTGGAAGTACCTTTTCTACTTCCTGATCCCACCTGATCCTTGCTGAGCCTGTGTTAGCTTTCTTGTTGTTAAGCTCGTGTTAGCTTCATCTCTGAAAATAAAACTTCTTTTAAAATAGAGGTCATGAGAAACAAAACATCCAAATAGCTATTATGGATTTTTAACGATGCTTATAAGCTCTTCTGTGAAACTGCATGAAGTTGATGATACTTATGTACATCCTTATTTACAATAGTTCTGTACCCACAGAAACAATTATTATGTGTATGGATTTTTCTACCATACCAGGTTTATTCAATAAGGTCTGAGTCACTGAATTTAAAGCAAGCAATATATTTTTCTCTGCTGGCCTGAATTAAATGAATAGAGATATTATTTTCCAGAATATTAACTTTTTTTTTTTTTTTAATTACATATATGACTGAGATCAAATGACCACACATAGTAAAAATATATTATACTTTGTCTTGTAACAAGGATAGAAGATTCAGTTATTTCTATTTCTGTCTTTTTTTTTTTCTAATTGCCTCAATCCCCTAAAGGTAAGGTAATGCTAAATTTACTAGAAATGCAGTAAAATATTTGACCGAACTATATAAAATTATTCTGTCAAGAAGGAAGTGATTGTCTAAAGAATCAGATAGCAGATAGCAATTCTTTAGTTTTATAAAGTAATATCAAGAATTATTCTCTAATTTAATCTTATATAATGTAATTATTTTGAAATATATCAGGCTGAAGATCTCTCCATAATGGTGTTTATGTATCCTTCCTAATAGCCTTCTATGTCATTAAAAATGTTTAAAGTTTTCAAAGCCAAAAGAGTTTTAGGAAAAATTTAATTCAAATACACAAATGGTGCATATGCAAATAGGAAGTAGAAGATATGCAAAAAGAAAACTTCATTTTTAAAGGAGTGATAATCACCCAAAAGGAGACACAAAATGATTTAAAGTTCCAATCTCTTCTGCAAATCCTTGATTCTCCCCTTTATCTAAATATGAAATATGAAGACACAGTATAGCTTCATAATCATGATTAAATCACAAGACACACTAGACTGCACAGTGATCAATATTAATGTTGAAATTAAAATTTTGTTATTAACCTAATTAAATCAAACTCAAATGCACAACAGGACTCAGTGTCTTAATACCATCTATCTCTGTCTCCCAGTTCTTCAGCTGCAAAAATTGGTCTTTCTGTACATGTTTACCAAAGCTTCATAGGAAATGGTTGTGAACTGGTACTACAGAGAACACTGCTGGGTGCACGTCTGTGTCAGAGTCATTGCTTGACTGAGGACTCCATATCTGGGAGCTCTAAAAGTTGGAAGATAACTTCATTCTCAGAATACTTTTCTTCACCAAAGAATATACACAGGTCTTTTTCCTTTCTCATGTCCATTTTGTTGTTGGTTTGGTTGTTTTTTGGTTGGTTGGTTGGTTTTTTTGGGGGGTGTGGGGGGGTGTTTGGTTTTTGGTTTGGTTTTGCTTCTGACTTATGGTCCATGACAGTAAATGCAGTTCTTAAATAAGAATTGTAGTACTTCACTGAAGTTATTTACAGAATCTAGTGTTAGTGTTTCGTGGTAACTGCATGTAACTGCATGGTACTGTGCCCTCCAGCTCAAGAGATGGACAAGCATCTGCTCAAGAGAGTTCAGACGAGAGCTAAGAGGATGATGAAAGGACTGGAACACGTCTTATGAGGAAAGGCTGAGAGATCTGGGGCTTTTTAGTCTGGAGAAGAGAAAGATGAGAGGGGATTTAATAAATATTTGTAAATATCTGAAGTCTGAGTGTCAGGATGAGGGAGGCAGCCTCTTCTCACTTGTGCCCTATGCTAGGACAAGGGGAAAAGGATGGAAGCTGGAGCATGGGAAGTTCCACCTCAACATGAGGAGGAACTTCTTTACTGTGAGGGTCACAGAGCCTGGAAGGGGCTCCCCAGAGAGGTTGTAGAGTCTCCTCTGGAGATTTTTAAGACCCGCTTTGAGGAGTTCCTGTGTGACCTCTGATAGATTAGATTATATGGTCCTGCTCTGGCAGGGGGGTTGAACTTGAAGATTTCCAGGGTCCCTTCCAACCCCTGACATCCTGTGATCCTGTAACTCTTCCACATTAAAAGAGTTGATTAAAAAAACAAACCAGAACAGACCAAAAAAAAACCATCCCAAACCAGACTTTTCTATCTATTTTAGTCTTCAGGAAAATAAAGATATTTGAGCATATACTAGACTTGTTGGGTATTATAAAGTACTCTTTAGTAGTAATATCCCTTAGCAAGGATTGATCCAGCAGCTAACCAATGTATAAACTGAATAAAAGGTGTTCCATTGAATCCCTGGTTACAGGATTTCTTTTTTTGGGTGTTTGGAAACTATGCAGGTCCAATAGTGTTGATGAGTGTGCACTCTCACTAATTTAAAATAATGTAGATATCACTGGCTTGCTTTTTCTTGTAAGAGGTGGTGAGAGTTCTGTTAAATTGCCATTTGCCCCACAGTTACCACTTGAAAGATTTTAATTAGCTTTACTTCTGTACCGGGGTCAAGTTTGTGATATAAGTCCATTAGTCTCTTTTTCACATAGGTATTGCACTTTTTTTTTTTTAGTTATGGTCTGAAAGTCTAGCCACAGAAGAAACAATGCTTCCTCTCCTCAGAAACATGCTAGGAGCACTTTTATCTGTCAAATTATATTTTCTTACGGATTCTTCTTTTCTGAAGAGCTTGACATGAGAAGATTAGGGTATAAAAATCTCCTTTATGGAAAGCTTTCTGAGAAATGTCATTGCTTGTACATGCCAGAAACATTTCCAATACTGTTGGTGCTATATTTGATAAATCTGCTGTAAAAAGTAAGTGACAAACATCCAGGAATTACATCTCTTTGTTAGTTTTTCTGTTGTTGTGACTTGCATATGTATATATTTACACATACTCCTATGACTGTATTTATATATAACATCAGACACAACATTCCTAAGCTTAACAGAGACCAAGAACTCCAGTACTTGGCTTGATGGGTGAAGGCCATATATAGACAACTTCAATATCTGAAAAATCAAATAATCTCAGTCAAAGCTGAATATCTTATTGTGATCTGAAATGCTCTAGGAAGATTACAGAACAGTGGAAGGAAACATTTTTCTAGAAAACATTGAAGGAGCTTCTCTTCCTCAAATCTTTCTCTACTTATCTCCAAATTGATCCTGAGAAAAGTCTTAGGAGATACGATAGGAATCTGTAAAATACTGATTTCAATAAATATGGAACAGGGAATAATTACTTACTGTTTCTCAGAGTACAAGAACCAGACCTATCAAAGGAAGGGATAAACTGTCTTTAGAGCAAATTCAAGCAGGTAGTTTTTATACAGTATGTAGTTAACTCAAGTCATCGTTTTTCAGACACCAAATTTTACTTGTTTTCTAAAAATAGATCATAGAAATTCACATGGAAAAAAAGACCAAAGGAGAGTAAACATGAAAATACAATGCAGGAAGTCCATAAAATACAAAGTGCTGCAAACTAGTGGAATATACCAAATAAACTAGAAGGATAGATATAGGGGAGGACTACTGATGTACTGTCCTCCCACACACTCCATCAAAATCTTATCAAAACCAGGACAAAGTCTGTTAAGCCGTTTTTTTTCTGATACAATCTGTTTTCTAAATTTTCTTCAAAGTGTTAAATCCTTCTTTCTCATTTCACTTACTTGAAACTGTGCTTTTTCATTCTGAACTACCTACTATTTTTTTTCTGTTTCTGTTTCACATCCTATCCTACCTCATCTACCATCAAAGATTATTACCAGTGATCAATATCCTCTCCCAAGATATCTCTTTCCCCTCCTGCATAAACTCCTGAGGCATTCATCACTCTGCTTTAATCTTCTCCCATCTAGTGGTGTTTCTACCCACTCATCCATTCAACAGGCCCATGAAGAGGAGTACTGACATTTCTTATTTGCAGCATCTACTTCACTCTGAGGAATGTCATGGAGGCAGAACGTGGATGATGAGCGGGAATGCACCACTTTGACGTGTGTGATGTGCCACAGAGCAAGCTGTTATCATCTTGTCCTTTCTTTTTCATTCCACCTTGCCCAAACACAGCAAAATCCAGCAAGACTATGAAATGAAAGACAAAGCAGCACCTAAAAACTCTGCTGTTAGAACTGACCTGTTGGGAAAGTTACACATCCAGGCATGCCCAGTCCAGTACGTTCCTCCAGAGCATTGAGGATAACTTCCTAATGCAGATGTTGGAGGAGCCGACAAGGAGAAGAGTGATGCTGGACCTTTTACTAACCAACAAAGAGGGACTGGTTGAGGGTGTGAAGGTAGGAGGCACCCTTGGCTGTAGTGACCACGAGATGGTGGAGTTTAGAATTAAAGGCAGCAGGCACAGGGCCACAGGCAGGATTACTACCCTGGACTTCAGAAAGGCCAGCCTTGACCTTCTCAGGGACCTGCTTAGAAAAGTCCCATGGGAAAAGGCCCTGGAGGGCAAGGGGGCTCAAGCAAGCTGGCTAATATTCAAATGCCATTTCCTGCAGGCTCAAGGTCAGTGTATCCCAAAGTGCAGGAAATCTAGTAAGAGAGTTAGGACACCTGTGTGGTTGAGCAGGGAGTTACTGGTAAAACTTAAGCTGAAGAGGGATATATATAAAACATGGAAAGAGGGACAGGACATTTGGAAAGAACACAGGGAGGTTGTCAAAGGATGCAGGGATGCAACAAGGAGACCTAAGGTCTCCCTTGAAATAAAGCTGGTGAGGGAGGTCAAGGACAGCAAGAAAAGCTTCTACAAGTATGTTGGAGGCAAAAAGAAGCCTAAAGGCAGTGTGGACCCACTACTGGATAAAGGGGGTGCTCTGGTGACCAAGGATAGAGAGAAGGCTGTGCTGCCATCCAGAGAGACCTGGACGGGCTGGAGAGCTGGGCAGGGAGAAATTTAGTGTAATTTAGAGCAAGAGTAGAGTCCTTCATATGGGGAAGAACAACTTCATGTATCAGTACAGGCTGGGGGCTGATGTATTAGAGAGCAGCCTGGAGAAAGAGACCTGGGGGTCCTGGTAGACAGGGGGATGACCATGAGCCAACAATGCACCCTTGCGGCCAGAAAGGCCAATGGCATCCTGGGATGCATTAGGAGGAGTGTGTCCAGCAGGTCAAGGGAGGTTCTTCTACCCCTCTACTCTGCACTGGTGAGGCCCCACTTGGAATACTGTGTCCAATTTTGGGCACCCCAGTTTAGGAAAGACAGAGATCTACTGGAGAGAGTCCAGAGCAGGGCCACCAAGATGATTAGGGGAATGGAGCATCTCCCTTATGAGGAGAGGCTGAGAGAGCTGGGGCTCTTTAGCCTGGAAAAGAGGAGACTGAGGGGGGACCTCATCAATGTCTATCAATATGTCAAAGATGAGTGTAGGGAGAATGGAGCCAGACTTTTCTCAATGTCATCCAATGACAGAACAAGAGGCAACAGTAGTAAGTTGGAGAACAAGAGGTTTAGGGTAAACACAAGGAAAAGCTTTTTCCCAGTGAGGGTGACAGAGCTCTGGAACAGGCTGCCCAGGGAGGTTGTGTTATCTCCTTCTCTGGAGATATTCAAGACCCACCTGGATATGTTCCTGGGTGACTTGGTCTAGGTGATCCTGTTCTGGCGGGGGGGGTTGGATTAGATGATCTTCTAGGTCCCTTCCAATCCTTAACATGCTGTGATTCTGTGACCTGCTCATATATTAGATAATATGTGTATTTTTCTACCTTTCTATCTCTAGATGGCATAGCATACATCACACAATAAGGCAGTGCTGGAAACATCTGCTTAATAATACATTGTGTGTAATGAAATGATCCTCATCTGTGCATTATATTTAATGTATTTTACAGTTGCAGTGGCCTTTTTAGCTTTGTTCTCTTGGAGAATTTACCATTTTCAAATGGTTCAGGAGATATCCAATGCACATTAGAAGTATAGAGGGATCTCTTTACCGGCTGATTACTCCAAGGAATTCCAAATTCCTTTCAACTGCAGTAGAAAGTATATACAAGGTATTGTGAGTACCCCGTGATAGTTTGTATATTAGTGACTGTGGACCTCCACTGTACACTTAAATACATTTCCTTTGTACCACAATACTTTAATCACATAACTTGTGTTTCAAGAGACAATATGTGCCAAGTCCAAAGGCATTCATCAGGAATTCTGTAGCCAGTAGACAATACCTGAGCATACATGTATGTACACAAGTGTTTCCTTTCATCTACAAAAGCTAATCAGTGGTTACTTTTTATGCAAAAATAACCTGAACAAGCAAAAAGGAGAGTAAGGAATCAACTTTTAGTTTTTTATTTCTTATCCCAAAGCTCTCTTACTGTGTTTACTGTTAGTCTTGTCACTGTTTATTTTGATTAGGATATGTATATGACCTTTTTAAATGAGGAGAAATTAATCATCATATCTGCATCTCTTTCTACCCCACTAAGACCTATGGAAGAATGGTGCTTTAGGTTTCATTATATGGAGAGTTTGATCTATAATAGATCAGACACTCTCCACAGTGTTATGCTCTACAGGTTTTGCTCTATTTTACTCCCCATTTGGTAAACCTAACTTTAGATGTGACGCTTCAGACCAAGAAGTAGTTATATAGTGAAACACTGACTGTAGAAATGTAAAATATTCATCACAAATTTTTGTGTTTTTTCCCTATGCAGTGGATATGAGACTGAATAAAGAACACCACGACTCAAAATGTAAACAAAGTGTTAAGTGAAAACAGAAATAATTGATTGTATGCATTAAGCTGCATTATTTCAGATAGTAGCTTCCTTTTTTCCTGTTTCACTTTCCCTCTTATCTTCCTTCT
This sequence comes from Ceyx melanurus, assembly GCA_024611195.1. Taxonomy (NCBI): domain Eukaryota; kingdom Metazoa; phylum Chordata; class Aves; order Coraciiformes; family Alcedinidae; genus Ceyx; species Ceyx melanurus. The sequence continues at coordinate 32,005 of JANHGL010020613.1, read as the reverse complement.
CCATTTTCCTTTTCAGTTTTCCTTTTTCTTTTTTTCTTTTTTCTTCTTTTCAGCTGGTACCATTGCAATATATTCATACAGTTAGAGGTGGTTTTCTATTCAGAAAGTTGTTTACTTCAATATGATTTATATAGTAACAGTCAGCCTGAAGTGTAGCTTAAATAAAAAAAGTAGTCTTTCAAAAATGACACCTAGAAAATGTATGGTCTTATGTTGTTCTGAACTTCTATTGTTTGCATGCAGGAGATTCAAAGAAAGAAATTGGGAAACAGCTTGAGGAAACAATCAAGAGGATGATACATACATGCAGAAAGCTAAGATGAAAACGGGAGTTCATACCTATCAGTTCAGTGTACCATAAATCACAGTTATTTATGTGCTGTGTTTTGCCCAGAGCACCTCACACATGTGAGCATCACTCGGTATCTTATAACAAAGTTTGGATCTTTAATATAAAGGTGGGTGAACTAAACACATTGTTTACTTCTGTTCAGCTCAGTTTTTCATGTGGTCCTTACATTAATGTTAAAAAGCATACAAATATTGCCATGGACAGATGGTGCTTTTGCATCATGGGCTAAAACCACTTTTTTTGTTTGACTAATATGATTATCCACTGTACAATTACATCAGCAGACCATGTGGAAGTAATCACCAGGCAAAGGTTACAATATTAATTCCAAATTCTGAAGACAAAACATCAAAACCTGAATGAATTAGGTGTTGAAAAGATTTTTATTAGAATTTGGTTGATACTACTTTTAAAAGTGAATGCTTGCTTTGACCAGGAAGAAAAATGGTTTGTGAGATGACTGAGAACACATTTCAGTTTTTTGTTGATATTTATATTTTTTAATTTTCTTTTTTTGTGTGTGTGTGTCTGTGTGTGGATATTGATATATAAGTTTCCCTTTGAAGAAACATTTATGGGTTTTTTTTTAATGTAAGTGTAAAGGTTACTAGTGTGTAGATTCTGATTTATTTTTTATATCTCCCTCAAAATTTCAAAGTTGTTTCATCAACATCTTTTTTTATTTAAGCAATGCAGATTTTTAAAAAGAAGACAATCCTTCAGGTCCTAGTAAAAATTATTTGATGTGCTTTTCTGTTATATCAGAATGTAAATTTTCTTCATCTTTTTAATCTGTATTGGTTAATCCTTCTTCAGGAAAACTACTAATTCGGAATGTGCTTCAGAATCTCTCACTGATAAAAATAAAAGCCTTGTGTATGATTCCTAGTGTTATATTTGGACCATAATATAGACAAAACTTGCTTAAGTTAAGAGATGCTCACTTTTACCTGTGCCGAAGTATGTCTCAGTATGTGTTTGCTGCATTTTCTGAGATGTAGGCTTAATCTAATTTTTTTCTAACCTCTCCTTTCTTTGCTTTGGTTTTAATTTTGATCTAAAATGCATTCTGGGTAATGGAAATACTTTTTCTTCACCTCTGTCCTGTAGTAAATAGCCTAACAGATATTTTCCAACTCAGTATCTTCTTTTTCACTAACCTGAGGAAAGAGTTAAAAAGGTCTACCATTAGTAAATTCATTTCTAATATCCTGACTTTTTTCAGTATGTATCCTGTGCTATTATTTTCATTAGTGAATAAGCATTATGGTCCAGTATACATCAGGAGTTACTACAGAACACAGCAAATCATTGCTGGTATTTTTGTTTCTTAACTACTGATCTTGTAAAATTTTCCAGTATTATCTTGGCTATAACAGTGGTATGTATCCACATCACATCTTTCACTGTTTTTTATTTGACCATTTAAGTCTCTCTCTCTTCTTCTTCTTCGTTTTTTTCCCAATTAAAAAAATATGTTTGGTACTCTAGGATGCAGGTCAGCACCTGCAAGTTGTAAAAGCATTATAAAATGAAAAGTGGAATAAAAACCCTCTGAAGACAGCAGATAATTTCAAGTCATGTTGAAAACATTATCAACGACACTCTTAGATATAATAGTGAGATTGGAAGCTGATATAGACAAATTTATTTTAATGCTAATACAAAAAGATGATTCTTGGAATTTCTAAATGTAGTTATGATATTGTATGTAGGATCAATTTATTTATTTATTAAAAATGTACTCTAGTGGGTTTTTTTCTCTTTTTGCAGTGTGGCTGAAGATTATGATGAAGCTAGACTGCTTCATGACAGCCCGTGGCACAATTATGTCAGATAGTGCTTGTACTGCTATTCTATCAATGAGTATAATCTAATTTTGAATTTGGAACTAACTTTGAAATACATTCTGCTTTGAGTAAAGTGTGAGACCAGATGGCATCCAGAGACCCCTTTAAGAGAACCTTAAATAGCTTTCCCAATCCTTTACCAATTTAGCTATCTTTTGTAAGTTAAACCATGATTATGAAGATGGAGGAAGACTGAGGAGTTAAAAGGGTATGATAAAACGTCCAGTCCCGGGCTCTGCCCATGTAGGGATTTCCTTTTAAGGATCTTATTTGTATACAAGTTTCCTACTAGAGATTCATCTTTTTCAATATGTCCTCTTCTAGAAGAGAAAGATATGATTTATTGTTTCGTTCATCCAAATACAACACATGTAGTCTGAGGTGTACTTGTTTTTATTGTTTATTTTTGGTATTCTTAGGTGCTGTTATGACTAGTCCTGCTTCAGCTATCAATAAACCCGAGTGCCTACCAAATGAAACTGAATCACTTATGAAGCTGCCTACTGCTGGTGACATGTATGTGTGTGCTTTTAGAAAAAGTCTACATCCAAGCATCTCTAAGGAAAAAAATGGATAAGTGGCCAAGTTTAAGGCAATAAGAGTCTGGAATAATGATGAGTGGTAGGAAAACTTTTAAAGTCCTATTTATTTCACAATGAAACATAACGGTACTGTGTTATATTTGAAAGAAATCCTTAACTTACCTATTCTTTTAGCATTTGAGAACATGAATTGAAAACTTCCTACTGAGTGGAGGAGGTGTTTTGTTTACTTCCAGTTCTGAGAATAATACTGATGTATTTGTTTTGATTTCTCAGAAAACAATATAAATTTATGGAAAATTAAATGTCTTTCACTTTTCAGCATCAAAATAATATTATTAATTTATTTTTTTATTTATTGTAATAGCTATGCTGTAATGAATTATTTGCTGCTTATAATTAGTTGCAATTCATATTTGCATAGTATGTCCAGTTATTAAACTTTTTAAACTATTGTAGCTTTTCTTCTTCCTCTTTTTACTGTGCAAACTCATGTGCAGTCATTATTGGATCTTTTTATAGAAATATAATCCTCTTCATCTAATGTATTTCTTACTGAGTAACCAAGAACCTTTTTCTTTAATCCAAGTTAAATATAAGCAATGCCCACCTGACATCTGAATATATCCCCCATCTGTGGGGACAAATATGAAAAGGAAGGGAGCAATGGTGTTGGTTTGTCAGATGATGCAGGAATATGCAGGCACCACCACCCATGAAGTGGCTGGCTCTGCTGCTTTCCTCATAAATCTATCTCAAGCCTAGGGCAGCTTTAGGGTACAAGTAACACTGGCTAAAAATAAGGTTTAGTGTGATGGAATGGTCAGCAGGCGAAGACAGATATCTCTTGCCTCCTTTGAATTAATAACCCCAAGGGGTCAAAATCAGCTTGCCTAATGTCTGAATGGGGACAACTTACTCTGACTGAGGTTGATTTTGCTTCATTTGGAATGTACTTGATTGCATTTGCTGTATTTAAACTACATTTAAATCTGTTCTAGTACAGTAACAATTCAATGCATGTGAAGACCCTGGAGAAATTATGTGTGGAAGCTGAACTGAAGACCTCTAGATCACAAAACATCAGATTTTTCTGGTGAAACCACTGTTTAGGTCAGGGTAGCACGTTCTGCTATTACCATCATACACAAGGCTATCTGCTAGTGGGAGATGACAAAGCTACATGTTGTTTTGTGGAACACACAGCTGCCCTTAAGCATATGGTCTTTTGCCAGTGTTCAAGGGAGCGCTGCTTGACAGATAATTAGAATCTTTGTGATGAAATCTCTGCTCTTTAGGCAAAATAATCATTAAAAGGGTGAATTAACTCCAGGAGCAATACATCTGGGGTAAAGAAATATTGAATCTTCCGAAACAGTCTACTCTGCATTAAAGTGAGTGTTAACAGTGACTACATTCTTTGCTAAGGAATAGTGTAATACTACCATTTGTCATGCCATAGACAAGGAGAAATGTGCATTTCTCCATTGAAAAACAGTAGTTCTCCAGTTACTGAGATAGTAATGTCTGGGGAAAGTATCAGCAGTGCCAAATAGCCAGAGATAATCCAAGTTTTTTTCTGATGCATGGTTTGTAAAATATTTGCTGTTGTTGATGGGATTGACTTCAGAGTCTTAGATCTTAGGCAATATATATTTATTTTTCCTCTTCTTAAAAGGAAAGGACAATAAAAAACAGTAAAACCCTGACTGCTTAATGTGAATGACTGCTCTTCTCATCAGTATTGTACTTCAATGCTCTGCATGCACCACTGATAACTGGGGTTACTAACGTTTTCTAATGAAAAGTATTGTCTTCGCTTTCTTAACATGTCATAAGAAAGAAGGAAGGAAATGTTAACACAGTGTCTAATAATAAGAATTATCTCTTCTGATGAAGAACAGAAATACAGAATTTGTCAAACATTTGCCTTTCTGCAGATATATTTCTCACAGTTTCAGCTGGAATCTATTTATTAAGTAGCTGAAATTTTATGCAGATGAAATTCTGAACACACCACTTGCAGTCAACTGGCCTCTACTGCATCCCTGGTTGCAGTTTCCACCACCCTTTTGCCTGAGCATGTTGCAGTGTAAATGATGCATCTATCCACTTGTGATGGTTACACCTTGGCTTGTATGCCAGGAACTTTGGTGTCTTCCTGCCCTTGGTAACGTTACTTCTCCATACTGCTTGAATTTAAGGAGGAGGGAAAATGATTTGTCTTAAAAACTGGTTGGAAAAAATGAAATCTTATGTATGTGGGAGTAGATATGATGAGAGAAACATTAATGGATGAATCTGGAAGTGAACAGAGAATTATGAGGAAGGGAGAATCCGTCCTTGCTGCTTTTAATAAGCATCTCCTCAGGCAGTACAGGATAGTTAACTGCTGAGCAATAGGGAGAACAGTAACTGTCAGTGACTTTGATGCTATGCTAATAAATGCAAAAGAAAAGACTATAAGAAAGCTGGCAAGTGTTTACTGTGCCTTGAATAAATAAGCTCTAGCCTACTTTTAAATAGCTGTTTATTAAGTGAATTTTGCCCATTTTATGACTTAAGCAAATTGGGATTCCTGCTGGCAGGGAGAGGCGAAATAGTGCATTTAATTATGCAGTTTAAGGAATAGCTCTTGTCTCCTTCATGTTGACGTGTTTTAAGTGCTGGATATGAACTGTTGCCTCAGCTTCTCCAGAGAAAAGGTAAAAAACCTGAAACTCAGGAAAAGATTGGACAGGAATTATAATTTGACTTTGCAGAGAACAATTATTTTATTTATTTTATTTATTATTATTATTATTATTATTATTATTATTATTATTATTATTATTATTATTATTATTTTTGTTGAGTGATTGTTTAGGAAACCTCCAGGGCAAAATGGACTTGTATGCTACTTCTATTCCTGTTTAGTGAGACAGCTGAATAATATTGGTGTTTATATGACATCCAAAACAAGCATTGTCTCTCTATTAAAATTTTTAATGTTGATTCCTGGTAGGATGCAAGCTTCTCCTTATATTTTGTTAAATACTCACTGATTTCAGAGATTCCTAGTACAGTCTATCTTAAAGTGAAATTTCTTTGCTGTTTTTACTGTTATACTGTAAAAAGTGGTATATTTGAACCACAGTTTAAAATTCAAACATTCCTTTCCTTGTCTCAAATATTGTATTGTACAAAAATATATCAAGGAGGCATTCATGCTTTTTAATAGTCTCCCCTGGCTTCCAACCAGTAAGACATCCCAGACCTAGCACCGGCTCTGCTGAACATACAGATGTCCTTCCTGCTTCTGAACACAGTTCAATGTGAGTACCCTGTCAGCAGTGCTGGCCCTCAAAGGAAAAGGTATCCCTTAAGAATCACTATTCAAGTGAACTCTGATCTTTCCAAATAATTGCATTATTAACAGTTTCAACCTTCAAGCCTTCAGCTGAAAGAGTGTGCATATAGAGTACTTGGAGGATGCAGGCTCCTCTCTGAGTGAAGCAGTGCTGTGTGAACACGAGTAGAAAGGAGGTGGGCTGTGTACTCACTCTTGACCTCAGTTTATCAAGAGGCTTGAAGTGAGAAGAATGGAGGCCTTGAAGGGAAGAGGAGCACAAGAAACTGCTTAATAGTCAAAGATCACCTCCTCCAAGCTCAAGAGTGGTCCATCCCAATGAGCAGAAACTTGGGCAAAAATGTCAGGAGTCCTGAATGATTGAACAAGTAACTCCTGACCAAACTCAGTCACAAAAAGGAAATGTACAGAAGGTGGAAGCAGGAACAGGTAACCTGGGAGGAATACAGAAATACTGTCTAAAGATGCAGAGAAGCAATTGGGAAAACCAAAGCCTACTTGGAACAAGAAATACTTCTGTAAGTACACAAGTGGCCAAAGGAAGGTTAGTGGAAATTTGATATTGAATGATGCAAGACATGGAAAAAGCTGAGGTCCTGAATCACACAATGTTAGGAGTTGGAAGGGACCTAGAAGATCATCTAGTCCAACCCCAAATGCTTTAGTTGTCCCAGTCTTTACTATCAGGAATGGTCTTCAGGAGTTACAGGCCTCAGAAGCCCGGGGGAAAGTGTGGAGCAAGGAAGACATACTGTTGGTGGAAGAGGCTCAGATCAGGGGATACATAAGCAAACTGGGCATACATAAATCCATGGGACCTGATGGAATGCATTCAGAAGTGCTCAGGGAGCTGGATGATGTTGTACTCCATGACCTTCAAGGTCACTTCCAACCTGGGGCATTCTATGATATCATTGTAAGGCCGCTCAATAATCTTATTTTGATCATGGTGACTGTGAGAGGTGCCTGAAGAGTGGAAGAAGGCAAAGATCACTTGTATTTTCAAAAAGAGACAAAAAGGTGAGCCAGGAAATTTCAGATGGGTCAGCCTCACTTCAGTCCCTGCAAAGATGGTGGAGCAGGTAATCCTGGAAACCATTTCCAGGCACATGAAGGTCAAAGTTATTAGAACAGTATGAATTTACCAGTGGGAAAGTGTGCTTTATCAACTTGCTAAACTTCTATGATTAAGTGACTGGCTTAGTAGAGGGTAGAACAGTGGGTATTGTTTACCTGTACTTTAGGAAGGCTTTCACTACGGCTCCCATAAAAGTCTCACAGAGACATTTATCAAGTATGGGCTGGATGATCAGACTGTGAGATGGATTGAAAACTGATGGAACATCAGGGCCCAGAGATGTGATGATCACTGGAATGAAGTCTAGTTGGAGGCCAGTAATCAGCACTGTGCCCCAAGGGTCAATATTGGATTCAGTATTATTTAAAATATTAATTAATGATCTGAATGATGTAGCAGAGTGCACCCTCACCACCACTTGGATTTCCATGTCCAGTTCTGGGCTCCCCAATAAAAGAGAGATCTATATGGAATTTCAGGAGAAAGTCCATTGACTAAGATGGTTAAGAAACTGGAGCATCATATGAAGGCAAGGATTCCAGCCTGGAGGAGAGAAGGCTTAGAGCCAATCATATTCTGTGTATATAAATGCCTGAAGGCAAGATGTAAAGGAAACACAGCCAGGCTCTTTTCAGTGTTGCCCAGTGACAGTACCAGAGACAATTGGCATGCACTGAAATATAGAAAGTTCTAATTGGACATCAGGAAACATATTTGTACTGTGAGGGTGACATAGCACTGATACAGGTTTTCCTAAGGTGTTGTGTAGTCTCCATCCTCAGAAGTATTCAAGAGCCATCTGGACACAGTTCTGTGTTCAGGAGTGTATCAACCAGCTCTGGGTGTCCCTACCTGAACATGGGGCTTGGGGCAGATATCTCCATAGGTCCTTTTCAAACTCTACCTTTCTGTGAGTCTGTGATTGTGTGGATGTGTTTTTTAGGAAAACTGAAAAGACAGGAGACCAAGAAGAGAGGAATTTACAAGTGTAGCTAAAACCAACAGCTGCATCTAACTCCTTGGGTCAATTCCATCTAATTCACCTTAACCTCACATCATATTTCCCCAGCCTGGTCCCTTCTCCATTTCTGTGGGACTTGCCAGAAGGGGACAGAAGAGTAAGTAACTTGAGTGATTCTTCTGTATTGGTCCTTTTTTTATTCCTAGATTTGAGATTCATTAAGCTAGTTCAGTTTTTACAGCTACAGGTTAAAGCTATAGGTTTGAATTTATGTTTGATTTTGCTGTCTCAGAAGTTATCCCAACATCTATGATTCTTGATTATTTGATAAAAACAACTAGTATCTTTTTTTCCTTTCAGCTATTAAAGTCATATGATTAAGTTATTATTATTGTTTCTTTTCCTGTTGTCTTGGGTATTTTTCCCATTTGTGTTGTTTTAAAACTACTCTTTGTTAATTTTATTTGTTACTCAGATATTGCCCATTCAACCACTTGCATTTTCTGCTGCTAATCACCTCTTTCTTCACACTGTCTCAAGGATTTTCTCTCCCAGTTCACAGTATTATTTCTGTTAATTCAACATGTCTCTATTGCATACAATGTCAGGGTTGACATGTTAAATTTGTTTATACAAGAAATCTTTTAAAGAAAAAAAAACAGTGGGAATGAAGGTCAGTCCCAGGCTAGAGGTTTTAGTGAAGCATGAAGAGAAGGGGTGGGACAGGAGTCAAGGGATAGGGGGCTGACTGACTCCTTAGGTGAGAGCAAGTTCTTAAAAATCCACTCAGTTACCAAAAATCAGTAACAGAAAATGAACTACTAAGAAATAGAAATACACAATGAATCAAGTACACAGAATGAGGTCTCTAGGAATCAATTGGTCAGCAGTTCTCTCAGGGGGTAAAAATACTCTGTATTGTCAATGGATGGCCCATGGAGTGAGATGTTCCTAGTGCTTCCAGTGCTTGAAGATGCAACTGGACTTCCCTCTGGTCCCCTCTTCTTATAGGCCCTAACTGTAAATTGTGTGGACTTGAGAGATGGCCACAAGTCCAGCCTTTGTAGATCTCACATCCAGCTCTGTTGCTGCATCACAGGTGCTCAAGGGGTGGGCAAGAGCTTCTAGTGAAGGGCTTTGAGCGAGAAACAATTGGCATCATTGCCAAACTGTGCAGGTGGCACCGGGCTGAACCCATCACATTTATAAAGAGCTGTGCTTGGCAGGAGCAGGTGCTGGGCTGGCGGGGACTCTGTGTCGAATTTAATTTACCGCATGATCTGGCTCGGCAAACATTCGGCACGGCTGCTTGTTCCTGCTTAATGTTAAGTAGCTAAGTAAACACAAGAGAAGATCCCCACAAGTGTTAAATAGCTGCTGAAAAGACAAGTTCTTGAAAAGTCCAAGTGCAGGAAAAATATTTCTACTAATTTGTCTGCTAATGTGTATAATTTGTACATGATGACAAAGCAGCATTCTTTCCAGATTACTCAAGAACCTGAACACTTTTTAAATGTCTTTGTGTATATTCCCAAAAAGTCAATTAGTGTACAAAATTTTAAGTGTGAACCTTAAAGCCAAGAGTTTGGAACAAGTTTCCTCATAAATTTTTGAAAATAATTCTATCTGGAAACTAAAAGCTGCTGTGTAGCTTTTTGTATTTTTTACAAAGTAAAAGTAGCCCATGATTGAAATAGTGTTTATTAAAACAAAACAAAAAACCCAGCTGATTTTAAGATAAAATAATGAAACTATAGCTGTAAAGCCACATCAGCAAGCTGCAAATATGTCAATCAACCTGTCTAGCTTTAATTTATCTCTGTGTAAATTGATATGTGCTTATTGTATAAGTAACTTAAAGTGTTACTCTATGGTAGTATAGTATCAGACTTCTATTTTACTACTTTCCAGTAGATACTCTGTCTTACCCAAAAGGAAAATCTGCTCCCAAGTGGCCTGTAAGTTAATTTTCTTGAAAAGTTGTTATATTTTTTCATTTCTAAATATTTCATTCCTGCAGTTATATTTTCATTAACATTTTTTAGTACATTGGTTAAATGATACCAACTCTTTGATAGAATAAAATAATAGAATATTTAGGTAGCAAAAGGGAATCAAAATTACAACAGTTCTGGTTTAAAATAGTTATTCTTGACAGCCTTCTCCTAAATGGTGTATTCCAACTCTTATCTGTCGTTTTTGAAGAGTGAAATTTAAATATGAGATATATGTTATATATTGATTTGGGTTTTAGCAGCCAGATGTAGATGTGTCTGAATAGACAGAATCATCTATTGCGTCACAGGAGGAAACTAAGAGTGTTATAGATGGAATGCAATACATGTTTGTCAGGTCATTGCAATTGTGATAGTTAAAATATATCACAATGCTAATAAAAATAGGCATTCTTAGACCATGTGTTATGATCAAAATAGTAATTCTTACACATATGGTGTGGAATATTCCTTTGGTCAGTTTGTGTCAGCTGTCCTGGCTGTGTCCCTTCCCAACTTTGTGCCCCTCTAGCCTGCTGGCAGGCGGAGCATGAGAAACTGAAAAGTCCTTGACCTAGGATAAGCACTATTCAGCAACAACTGAAAACAGCAGTGTGTTGTCAACATTATTCTCATACTCAATCCAAAACATAACATTGTACCAGCTATTAAGAGAAAAATTAACTCTATCTCACCTGAAACCAGGGCAGTGTGGCTTCTTTGCTTTTTGTAAAAGTAGATCCTCAGTTCATTCTCCATGACATTAATTTTTGCCTGCAGCACAGCATGTTTGGTCCTATTATCCACTACACATCCTTTTAGCAATTAAGATATCCCAGTCAAGTATAATTGGCAAAATTATTTCTGTTACTGCTGTCCTTTTTTTTATGCATGCTTCTGACCACCTGGTATAAATGGCTGTTGAAATTTTAATAGTCAAGTTATCAGCTTTTTCTATGCATATGGAATGATTAGCACAGCTTGTATTGTGAAGAAAGTTAATCTTCAGACTTGCTGTTAATTTCATTTGCAGCATTATCAAGTAAATCATAGCTCCAAGCCATTGATTTAAAAAAACAAAATAAAATTATTTTGCATGTTCACAAAATTTCATGTCATGTTTAAGGTATTTTTTTCACAGTTACATAAGGTGCCAGAGTATTGTTGATTCCTCCTTTGTCAGGAGTTTCTCTGGATAACTATTTAGAATTGCATTCTAAGTATGAATGAATGACACTCTGTAACCATTTTTCAAAATACTGCTTTTGTGTATGTTGTCTTCTTTCCTCTCTTTTATTGTTGTTTTAATTTCCTTTGGAAAAATCAGGTGGGACAATCTCTGGTGAAACAGAAGATTGGGAATGTCTGTACTTGACCCTCATTAGAAGAATTGATCTGTGTCATCATGAGAAATAAATCAGAACATATCTTGCATGAATTCCTTACTAGAGTATATTTTGGTCATGGATGGATAACTACCTCTTCTGTTTTCAATAAGTAACTCTTAAACGCTCAGGTTCCCCATATAGAAAAGTCCCTTCCTTCCAAAATCTTGCCACAGTTTTAAGTGCAATATCCATAAGTTTAGTGTGACACTTCAAGAGCATATGATGATGAGTGACTGGCACTGTGAGGAAGCTATTATCAATTGAAGGCATTGATGAGGAAGCTGGCAAGAGACAGCTTATTGTTTTAGAAGGTCAGAGAAAATAAATTTTTAATATTAAATTTCACTGTTAAAAAAATAGGTGTATGTTTCTGGCCTTACAGAAACTCATAAAATTATAGAACGGTTTGGGTTGGAAGGGACCTTATCTAGTTCCCAGAGCCCTGCCTGGGCAGGGGCACCTCCCACAACAAAGGTTTCGTAAGGCGCCTTACAACCTGATCTTGAACACATCCAATGATGAAGGATCCACAACTTCTCTGGGCAGACTATTCGTGTTTCACCACTGCTTCTCATTATAAGTTCACGTCAGAGTTATAAAACAGGGATTTCTGTCCCTTAAGAAGAAAATCTGCTTTTTATTATTATTATTTAAAAGACAAAATAAATATAGATGTCTTTTTCAGTGATCTGAAAGCATGATACCTTTCAGCTTATTTCAACACAGTCTGGGGGATGAAGAGTTTGAGAGCAGCCCTGCAGAGAAGGACTGGGGGTGCTGGTGGATGAAAAGCTGGACAGGAGCCAGCAATGTGCACTCATGGACCAGAAGGTTGGGCTGAGCTGCATCAAAAGAAGCATGGGTTGAGGTGATTCTGCTCCTCTGCTCTAGTGAAATTCCATCTGAAGCACTGTGTCCAGCTCTGGACTCCTCAGCACAAGAAGGACATGGATCTATTGGAGAATGTCCAGGGGAGGCCACAAAAATTATCTAAGGGCTGGTACACCTCTACGAAAAAGTGAGTCAGGGTTCTTCAGCCTGGAGAAGGTTCTAGGGATACCTTATTGTGGCCTTTCAGAACATAAAGGGGCCTATAAGAAAGATGGGGACAAACCTTTTATCAAGGCTGGTTCTGACAGTTCAAGGGGTGATGGTTTTAAATTAAAAGACCAGAGAGAAGCAAGAACTTTGTACATTTAGGATGGTGAGGCCTTGGCCCAGGTTGCACTAGAGAGGTGGTAGATGCCCCACCACTAGAAACATTCCAGGTCAGGTTGGATCAGGCTCTGAGCAACTCTTTGAATTGAAGATCTCTTTCCTCGCTGCAGGGGAGTTGGACTAGATGATGTTTAAAGATCCCTGCCAACATTAAAGATTATTTAATTCTAAGACTCTATGATTATTCTAGTATCTCAAATTTGAAAAGATACCCATGGTACAATCAAGATGCAGAAGAAATATTTGTACTTTAGCTCTGAAATCTTAAACTTTGCTATCCTGAAAGAGGTCTTGAGAATTATGAGTATTTAGCAAGATGGATTCTTATTATAACCATATATATATATAAGCAAAATCAATCTAAGGATGCACTCCAAATATATCATTTATTTTGATTACTCTAAACCTGGCATGCAAACATCATGCAGCAAAATTGACTAGAGAGATCCTTAGGAAAAAAAAAAAAAAAAGATAAAAACCCCTCTCGTCTCACATTCATTTTTTTGTAATTCCTGTGTCCCTCTGCGGTTCCGTTGATTTGTTTGTTGCTATTGTTGGTTCCTTTTTCAAGTATTCCACTTTTACAACATGCCATGCAAGAACTGTAGCTTGTTGGAAACAAATTATGCATGAATAACATGAGCAGGTTATTTTAAAACACCTGAAATACTGAAGATCTTGTCTCTACTAAGTAAACACTTGCAAATATTCTGTTTGAAAGACTTTTTTTAAGCATATACTTCCCTCTTGATCACACAGCTTCAGCATCTTCCCTAAGGAAATAGACTTTGTGTGAATTGTCAATGTGCTGCAGATACTCTTTCAGATGATTACACATACTTCACAAACATTTTGAGAGACTAAATTCTTGAAAATATGATCTGAAATATCAGAGGGATAAATAATCACATAGAGCAACATTTTGCCTTCAGATGATGGTGTATTTGGTCCTATTTTGTTTTCTGTTTATTAAACTTTTTGTATTACTTAGAATAGTCTCATATTGTTCTGGGAATAATTTGTGCAGCTATTACTGAAAAGGTGTTAAGTGTAAGAAAATATTAGAGGCTTCTGTAAGAACCTGAGTCCAAAGTCTGTGATACTTGGATCCTGCTCAGGCAGGGGGGTTGGACTAGATGATCTTCCAGGTCCCTTCCAGCCCCTAATACCTGTGATTCTGTGATTCTGTGATACCCCTGCCCCTAAGACCTGATGTGTTTGATGTTAAGCTGTACTGCAAATGATTCTTGTGTTTGTACTAGATCACTACTGTAACAGGTTTGGTCAGTGTTGTGAGGTAATGGAGAGGGATGATAACTGATCAAAGCTCTTTCTGGTTTTAAACTACTAGCTTCTGCAAAATCAGTCTGTTCCTGCTTTCCTAAAGGGAGGACATTAGATTTAAGACAGATGCATCTTTTCTCTGGTACCTCCCCTTCTTTTGGACCACAGAAGCTTCAGGGAGAAGGTCTCATGGCTCTCTGGAATGGATATGTGGTGTTGTGTGGAGCCATAGGGTAGCATCCCTTCTTTTCCAATGCTCTTAGGAGCAGCATGAGGAAGTCAGATGAAAACAAAGCTTGGGATATCTCTATCAGGGTTTTTCATCTCTTGTCACACTAGGAGAGTTGTCTTTCAAGACTTTTCAGAGAATCTGACATTTTCTGGTCACTCTCATTTGAGTTATTGTTGGAGATAATTTCTGTTTTGTTTCTTGCAGGTTTCTCAGCTCTTCCTGACTGTACCTTCTTACTTTCAGCAGAAGAAATATTCTCAAATAGTTTCAAACTCTTAAGCAGCTTCTGGACAGACATGACACATACATAGAGATATAAATGACTGCATCTATAAAAATAAGTGTCAAAGTTATTTAGGGTCAAACAAACAAAGAAAAGAAATCTTAAGATGCTAGTTAATGGTAACTTCTAGCAGTATGTGTTGAATTCCTGGATTGTATTAATGGATTTGTGGTCCTAGTTTCATTTAAAGTTCAAATGAAGGTATATTTTTAACTTTAGCTTTAAATGACACTTCAAACTCTTCCCAGTGACAGTATCTCTCAACAGATTTTCTGACAAAATGTAGCTAACTAAAAAATTCCCATCTCTGGTATTGTCCTACTTATGCCATAAAATAATAAGCCAAATTTTCCATGGCAAGGTCTTAATACAAGGCCAAAGACAAAAACTTAAGAAAAGTGGAGAATTTGTGTCTTAGATAAAAGATTTTTGCTTGATAGCCATGTGATTTGTCACAATAGAATAAAAAGTAGATTTCAAAATTTGTTTGTTTGGTTTAGTTTTTATTTCCTTACTGTGAAGACTATTTTGTGCTGATGGATGATTAAAGAAGCTACAGTGTCATTCATTTACTCCTTTTTGTTAAGAAATGAGGCGAAAAAGTAAGAAATGACAAGATGTCCTGGGAGGAGCATGCTAGTCAGGAGGAAAAACCTTCATTACACTAATCAATAACTCTGACATGTATGTCTTCTGTGAATATTCAATTTGGGAAAAAATATTTGGAACAAGGGGATAATGAGGTTTTTTTCTACTGGAAACAATCTTGAACTTGTGTAAACAAACAAATGTCCTGGCTGTTGGTGTTTTACACACAAGGCAAAACAGTATCAACCTTTTCTGTTTACCAAATATAGAGCTGCTTAGCACTTAGAAAGCAGAGCAAGTTGTAATTAGCACTATTTACCAAAATCAGGCTTGTTTCAACTCATGGATTTGTTTTGAGTTGTGTTATTGACATTACTTTTTGCAGAGCTGTGCTTGCAATTTCCTTTCTAATTAACTCCCATTTTTAAATAGCAATCACTTATGCTAAGAGAGGAAACCCTTGTTTTTATAAAAACCCTCTGTCAGTAGAGGTGACTTCCTGAATAAAATGTATACAGTAATTTCATTGCCTTTAATAACTGTTCTCATGAGAAATAGTTGCTTTGGCACCAGAAATATAAAGAAAGTGTCCTAATTGTCAAAAAAGGAAACGACAAACATACTAAGCATGGGGTGCAGGCACAGAACAGCAAATAAGGCACTAACTTAAGAGTCTGCATTTGATTCTTTGGGCGCATTTTTAAAATTTTTTCAGTACTCACTTGTGTAAACTGTTAAAATTCCTTGGATGATGTACCTCTTACTACTTGGAGGACTGCTTCTGACATTATCATTCAGAAACTTTTGATACCAGCACTATTTCCTCTTTTTCACCCTCTAGGTTAATTATAATTAAAAAAAAAAAAAAAAAAGTCTTTATAAATGCCATGTGAAACTAAATGTTAGTGTTTTCTATTTTAGAAGATAAATCAGTTAATTTCTTTATTTTGATGTGTTATGTCCACCACCTAGTGCTTTTGTATATATTCTAGCAATGTATTATAACAGTGAATCTTTTTTTTTTTTCTTCTGAGGAAAATACTGTGCAGATTTTCTGATAGATTTTGGCAGTAGGAAAGCTGTGGCAAAGAACTTGCTCTCATCTTTGTAGATCTGCTCTAATTTCTGCCTCTACCTTGTGTTTGGAGTGACTTTTAGAGAAAACTTCCTTTCAGGTTAATCTAAGTTTCATACATCAGTTATTAACCTTACGAAGGCTTACAAAGCGTGTTTTGGTACCTTTGAGTTCTGTTTTGCCAAACACCTTCATCACAGAAACTGATTATCATGTCAAATGTCGTTAAGTGTTGCAGACTCTGCAAAGATGTTTTGCATTATCTCATACAAATTACTTTTACTGACAGCTGGTTATTTTAACTTATTTCAAACTGATTAATTCCTAGATGCATTAACACTCCTGTTAGATCTTTGCTGCTGATGTGGAGATTTAGTTGCATACTTTTCAGTGATATAGTGACATGGTGATACAGAGAGTCTCAGAATGACTGACAGTTCCAATTTTCTGTTAATTTGATTTTGGTGTGTTTAGGGATTGTCATATTACAGGTATGACTAGGTGTAGTAATTCAATTTATTCTTATATACACTGCTCTGTTTCTAAGTTGGGAAGGTTCAAATTCTATTAAAGTTCAGAAAAAAATATTTTAAGAATTGTGTCTGCTTTGTGAGTAATCTCTGTGGGTCTTCACCTACTTTACTGAAGTACTACTTCTACTTCAAGATGGGTAGAAACATGAGTGTTTAAAGGTCCTTTTGTATGTATTTCTCTCTTTGATGTATCCTTAAGTGTGTATAATCAAGCACAGATCTACCTTCTCAAACCAAAGGACTGTGGCTTGGATAACAATCCTCACTTCTTTCTACAGCTGTTTTAACTGCTGTGAAAATCAAATAATTATATTTTTAAATAGTTGTACATAGTTCTGTTCAGTTACTAGGGACAGTACTTTAATATGTCTGCTTTGTTTTATAAATATTAGCTGTAGAAATCACAAGTGAATAAATTTCTCAAGCAGACATTGTGTTTGTCTTTTTTGACATCTGATCACGTAATATTTACTCAGAAGGCAATAATTTAGGCCTCAGCTAAAAAAAAAAAAAAGAAAAAAAGAAAAATTTAAGTAATAAGTAAACATTTTTATCTATCTTACAAGAATTTTTTTTTTTTTTTTAATACCTAAAGCTTTTAATGAATCTAATCAATAAGCACCAATTAGTTGTGAAATACACACATCTTATGACACATACTTGGCACAGCAACTATTCTAATGCTTTTTAGCCTGTGGAAATTTTGTTGCCTCCCACCACAGATGACTACTGTGCAAGTACAGGTTCTTCTTGTCCTGGGGTGTTCTTCATGCTCTGATGTATACTCCCTTTTTCAGGGTGCTGCTGGTGGTGGTACATTGCTAACTCAGTCCATCACAGAAACAGCGCTTGGATTTTACTGATGTTACACTGAACAGGTGGGGCTGGACTCCAGTGTCTACAGTAAAAACATTTATGTTCTATTGACATCTCTTCTTTTGTGCTATAAAGTAGTAAATCAGGTAGTTTCTGGAAATACAACTATTATGTCAGGAAAAAAGGCAGCAATTTTGAATTTCTAAATTGATGTGTTTCTGTTAATGCAAGGGGCAGCTATTTTCCTTCTGCAGCACTCTTCCTGATAGACAATTTTAGCTTCATGTTTCCTGCTTTTAAATGTCTGTATTTTAAGGGTTGGTTCTATAGAGATAGCTCAATTTCTAATAGATGGTCTGGTGATGTTAATTGAAAGTGATTATTCTGCTAGAAATACCTTCTTGCTTACAGTTCAGAGAAAGCTGGTACGCAATATCCTGACTTAATTCTAAATCTGATTTCACACCCTCCAGTTCCTATTCATTGTTTTTCTTATTAAATTTAGATAAGATAGGAACACAAGCTGGAGGCACAGTATTTTCCCCAAGATTTTTTCCCTCTGGATGTAATTTACTAAGTTTAATAAAAGCTAAATGTGAGAACAAATTATCGTATGTCTTTCTGTTATCGGGTCATCAGAAGTTTCTTGGAATTTAGCTTTTCCCCATTGTGTGCTTCAGATGTACTTTTTTCAAAATTTCTGTTTTCTCTTCTTGATGCAGAGAGGGTCTGAACAGATTAGTGAAACTGCAGACGGACCTGAAAGCTTCCCTTGAGAGATGTCAACATCAGGTATTAAGACAAAAGTGTGTCCTAGTGTCGCCAAGCAACAGCATAACACCTACTTGTGCGGGAGGTTGATGCCTGTGTGTGGCACTTCACAGAGAGGAGAGAACTTTGCTGCTCTACACAGGATGCTGTGGGCAAACTGCCATAGTGTGCATTTACCCTGTGTGGCCATGTGTGTCATCAAGGCAGTTCTCTGTTGTGTAGTATCACTCTTGTCCAGTGGAGCACTCTCTCGGGAGTATGTGGAGCAAATGTCACTGAGCACCTTATACTTCTTAGTCCCTTTTGCCTTGCATATACTGATTAATCTTTTCTAAGCTTCATCCCAGTGACAGCTTGAAAGTCTATTTGGAAAGATACTGCTTGGGGTCATGCTTTAGACCTGTTGTGGCACAAACACCTTCCTCTTCCTCATTTTCTCTTTTTACAAAGTGAGTTTAGGCCATCTTGGATGCATCTGGGAAAAAAAAAAAAAGTACCTTTGTGCAAAAAGTGTATTTGAAAATACAGGGGGAAAAAGCAAATATCCCTAAATATCATATGCAGCTTATTATCTGGCTAATGGTCTCTGTTAGTCTCACACTATCTGGCCATCTATCTTTCAAAAAATCAATGCTCTCATGTGCATGTCCATATTTGTCACGACTACCTTTTTTACCTTCCAGTAATAACTGGAGATTCATGAGGAGCCTCTGCAGTAGTTAGTTATCTTTCTATGTCACAGCCTCAGGTAGTCTCAACACAATTGACTGAAGTACATGAACAGTGAAATTATACTTGTTGCTTTGTTTTCACTTTGGAGGGCATCAGTCCTTCTTTTCTAACATGGCCTTTTTTGTATCTATAAATACCTTAACAAAATTCACACTTTATTTAGGAGGATTTTTGCTCAAATGCTGCAAAAACCTTCATAGGAGTAATTTATTTATACAAAGCAGTTTAATGCCATTTTCTATATTCAAACCTGATGAAAAGATTAGTTTTGTGTGTTTGTGTTCCTTTTTTTATTGAATTACTATTTAATGTTTTATGGTTTGTTTTTTTTTGGTAGTTGTTTTATACTTACAGCATTTATTTTCCTGGCTGTTGGCTGAGCACTTTTGTTTTGGCTAGCAAGGGCTCATTGATTACAGGGACACAGAAACAGAAAAAAACCTTCTGGAAAAGTTTGTAGCAACCAAATTGCTAACATTTTTCATAAAGTGAAAAATTTTCCAATTTAAAATATGCTTTTTAGACTCTCTTTTTCATATATCTATGAGCATAGGGCACATCTTTGCTAGTTCAATGTCCTCTCAGATTGTAGATTCAGTCATTTTCAGCTGGCAGCATCTCTTGATTCTTGGCTGCTACCCCATTGCTGACTGCTGGTCCCTGTCTTATGTCAGTGCAAGAGTTCATATGGACATTTCCTAGTCTCGAGCGTTTGATGGCCTCATTAACTCTTATGCCTCATCAAAAGAAGAGAGAGCAAGGAAGAAGGAAGAAGGGATCAGTGGGAAGGGTTTATTTGGCTTCATTGCCAGTTTATGTCAGGTTAAATTGACTGTGAAACTATGACAGTAAGAATGAAATTAATTGAGACAGCTAAGCTGGTCTGCTAGCAACCTGCTGCCATCATTTTCTATTTGTACAGCCATCCTGTGTGAGTGCACCAGAGCTTTGGGCTGAAGCACACTTATTTTCTTGCCTCTGTCAAAAGAAGCAGCTGAAGCAAATACTAATTTTTTTTTTTTCACTGAGCAGTAGTGGTAAGAGTGGCTCATTGTAACCTTCTAAAGAAGAAGTATGTGTTTGTTGTTCTCCTTTGTTTTTTTTCCAGGTGGAAAAATAAGATTTTTTAGGTAATTTAAATGCATCTGATTTTGTTCTCTTATTAGCTTAGCCCAAAGTGTAAATGAATAGCACAAAATCTTTGTCACCTTTAAAGCCAGGCTTCTATATTCTATTCTGAGGATTTCAGGTCCAGGCAAGACTTAAATCAGCAAAAATAGAAGCTGGATCTGGAGAATAAGACTGAAACACTTCTTTGGAAAGAAGTTCTGTTTTATTCTACTGTTTTTCTGTTCTATTTCTGCATGCACTAATAGGAGTTGAAAAGCAAACATATTCATCTGAGATGTGTAAAAGCTAATTGAAATATCTTGATATCATTTTGTGGGGACTATGAGTTCTGAATTTTACTAAATATATGATAAAGAGGAGAGAGAGGAAAGGGTTAGGACACAACTGATCCGTTGATGTTGATGTTGTTTCCTGCAACACCCTGTCCCTATTTTTAATTTCCTTGCCTTGGCTTCCTACCTGTTACAATGCAATATTAAGACTTTTTACACAAATTGCTCATTCAAGATTGCCTTTCCCAAGAACTGTAGCTTTAAATTTCTGAGCCTCACAACTCATGAATGTGAAAAATCGTAGGATTGTTTGATCAATCTCTTTCTGACAAGGAAGTGAAGAAACCAAAGTCTTTATTAAATAAGTTAGACAATGTTTACCACATTATTCTCAACAAGCAGGTTTGTGAAAGGTTATAGCTCTCTCGATTTGTCAAGGAAAAAAATAAGTAAGTTAGCTAATTCTGATGAAGCTAAACTTGCCACTACCATGAAAAGGCTGTTTGATTGCTGCAGTCATCTATCTGCATGATAGCTGAAGTAACTGCTTCTACTTCTTTCCTTCACATTGGAAAGAGGGTTGAATTATACAAGTGCAAACTGTGTTTGTTGTTTGGAGGAGTTTGGGGTTTTTTTGTTTGTTTTTGTTTGGTTTGGTTTGGTTTTGGTTTGTTTTGTTTTTGTGTGGTTTTTGGTGGGGTTTTTTTGTTTTTTTTTAAGCTTATTGTAAAATGTTCCTTTCAATTGAAAAATAAAACCAAAAGGACTTTATAGAACATTTCTCTCCTCTTTTCCACAAAATAAAAGGCCTAAAGGACTTTGTGTTAGTACTTTCCATTAAGACGACAATCAATATAATTTGCTTATTTAGCAAGACTCAAGGAAAAGGCAGACGATTGTATTTCCTGTAGCAAACTAAAGCATCAGTGAGATTGTGATAATTGTTGTGAGATAAAGTGAGGCTAGTGGATCGTGTAAATTGGATGGGTTCATTTAAACTGCTTAGGAGTGACAGTTCATTACTTTTGCTGATTCTGATTGTTCTCTATTTTCTTTATGTCCGTTGCACCTTCATGTAAAATGTGGCATGATGATGTTCATTTTTACATTCTTCTTATTCCCTTGATTTATTTTTTTTTCCAGTGTGGCTGCTATAGTATAATAAAGTAGGAAAGCTATGTCATAAATTAATATCACTCATAGTTAGACTATCATCTTGTCTTTGTTATTATACCACAAACTTGATAACAAAATGCCATTGCTAACATTTTCAAGACAAAGAATATAAAGGTTAACAATGAAATGTAATAACATAAGTATAATATTGGCTAACTTTATAGTCCTTCACAGTATGAAGACTCTTTTAGAAATTATAGGGTAAATTACTTGTCTTTATAGAATAACCAATAAAAGAAACTTCAAGACATTGCTTTATTAAGTTTCCTGACTAAGTAGTTAAATCCTATAATCACCTATATATACTTAGTTTATGTTTTATTTTCAAGATAAAATGAAAATCTACCAGCCATATATATATATATATATATGCACAGTTATAATACTAATAATAAAACAAAACAAAAGCAAAACCTAAACTACCATCTGATCTTGAGCTTCAAGGGTCCCGTCTTCACCCTGCAGTGCGTGCCCATGCTAATGTGCCAACATATCTTCTCATGGACTTGGATTTATCCACTCAAGAAGAAATTCATTTAGCTGTTTTTTTTATTTTGGCCAGATTATTTATTTGGAAAAGCTGATGATCTCATCTATGTGTGGCAACCTTCCCCTAAGGGTGGGACTCTAGTGCCATTATGTTTAATCCTTCCTAAATTTTACTTCAGCTGTAGTTTCACTCTGAAATACAAATTTAATTTTAATAATACATGCAGTTCTAGTGTTCTCACTCATAAAAACATGCTGTGTGAAAAAAGAAACAAGATCACCAAATGAGAAGATGAGAATTGGATAACTAAATAGCAATGGATAAAATCATGATCCTTCTTGAGTAGATATTGCTTTCATGGAATCAACAATATCTCAGTTTCTGAACTTGTCATATATATGTAAATTATGTCAGAAAAATTGCAGGCAAAACAAATTAACATGTATTTTTTAAAGTGTGAAGGAGAAAAATTCTTATTGACTAACTTTTTGAAACTATGTAATCTAGATTGCTTGGATGAGCAACTTTTGAACAGCAGTTGCACCTTAAAAAAAATGAAGTGAGAAAACATTTTCTTGGTGATATGTGCAATTTCTACAGAAAACTCCATCAGAACAGATCTCAGCTATTTTTATAGTCCCAATTTAGCATGCAGTGTACTTGCACAGAACTAAGATTTCTGACAAGTTTTATAGTTTTGCAGAACAGGCGGTCATCCAGAAGCACTTGGGGCCAAAATTTCAGGTGGAAGTTTCCCACTGAGTGTAAGAACGTGCTGTACATAAGATCACATATTTTATCAGGACACCTCTTGATGTGTGCTAGAGGTACAGTGTGAATTTCCAGCCCTAATGTCAAGGGTGGTTCTGATCTACCTGTGCTGCTTCTGGGGATAATTCACAGTAACTTTCAGGGAAAAGTTCTTCCCTTTCAGAAAGGTTTATCTTTAATCCAGGACAGTTCCACAGCAACAGTTATAACTTGCATTTATATATGCAGGTATGTATGCATATGCATTGGTGTGATTCCTTTCCTTTGAAGTTCTTTGGTCATACGTTATCTATACATTAGAACCTGGTAAAGTTATAGTTTGTTGTCTACATACTTTTATATGGAATTATGACTAATGGGATAAACTCATGCCTGCAGGTATCTTTACCATGTTGTTGGGGTTTTTTTATTTCTCCACTGTAAGAGAAAGGGATGGAGCCTGTTCAGCTTTGCTAAGTTTTTCCTGCTCGTTTTTTCCCCTTTAGAAAAATTGGAGATGATGTGTCTGTGATCTGAAATAAGCAAGACTAGATTCTATTGTGTTATCCATCTTTAGCCCCTTCATATATTGTTTTATTCAGCATGGTTATGGAAAATACATCATTATAACGTGTTGTAATTTCAGGATGTGCATGTATTGTGAGATGAAGATAAACAATCAATACTACATGCTGATTATGAAATACAGTTAAGAGAAGCTTTTATTCTTGACACAAAACCAGTTATTTTTTTTTGCCACAACTTGCCAAAAGCAAGCTATTGTTATTATCACAAACCATGAGTCGAGATGACACAGTAAGAGCTGTGAGTTTACAGTATAACTGTGTGTGACTTTTTGATTACCAGGACTTTTCCTAGTTGCTCTGTACCTGTTCAGTGAGGTCTATTTTTTCCTTCAACCTGTTCTGTTGACTGAATGTTGCATCTGTGACATATTTTGTTGGGAAGTTTTAAGAACTAAAGTACAGTTTCTCCCTTGTGATTATGGGTGTCTGGTAGCACTTTGAGATATAGGAAGCCTCACTATTCAAGAAACTGGTTTTGCCTCTGCAGCATCAAATAGTTGTTATGGGAACCACAATTCTAAACTTACTGAGTTTTCATTATTACTGGTACCTCACATTCAATTCCACTGGCTTTTTGTAGTATCTTGATCTTATTTTATACATAGACAAGTAAGTAGGAAATAAAATGCCTCTCTTGCTTTGTTGTGTGGGTTGTTTTTATAATGCTTTTGTTAATACCTCATTAGCAGGCTATATTCTCACTTGTCATATAGCATGTTCTGCCCTGAAACATTTCAGAATTGAAGCTGGAAGGACTAAGGTACTTGGTAGGAACAGAGTTATAGAATTTCTGTGGGGGTCGAAAGAAACCTAGAAATTTGGAGTTGAAAGCAAGCTGAAAAGAATAGCTAATCAATTTTCCTGCTCTGAAGCAACCACAATGTGCCTAGAACTTCAGTAGTAAGGCTTTCTCAGTGTAATGTATTACAATATTTTTCTTTTCCAAAGGTTAAAATATTTATTTCCATGTCATCTAATTTAAATTGCTCTTAGATTTAATCAAATGTGATCCAATTGGTCATAAAGGGTACAGCAATAATTCTAATTTATTTTCTCTATAGCAACTATATTTGAATACTGTTCTCTATACAGCCTCTAACTTCTGTATTTTTCTCCCTAAAACAAAGCCAGTATTTGTATTTTTTTCTTACAAGATGTTTTTCCAAAATTGCTTTTAATTTTATCTCTTGCACTTTCTCCCAGCTGTATATATTCTTGTTGAAATGTAATGCGACAGATGGACACAGGTATTTGCTGAAAACTTGTGTTTGATTAGTAAAGTGATTATTTCCCATGTATATGAATGACAGGTTCAAAATTTAATATCAACCACTGTCTTGCAAAGTAATTCTTTTGCATTAGTAGTTGACATTCAGTAGTGATTGTCTATTATACATTTACATATTTGTTTTTCAACTTGCCTTTTTCCCAGGAATTGATTTTATAGGCATTTTATGATGTTCCTTGCTAGCTTGTTTTATTCTGGCCATCCTTACTTCAGCTAGGGCAGAGCAGCATGAAGAACTGACTCAGGCGGGACTGACTTTGCTTTGAGGTGAGGTTCCTTCCCACCAGAATCAATCACCTTGCTAAAATTTTCCTTTGCCATTCTATCCTAATAACAAAATACAATGGTGATGTAATTGAAGATCTAACATGCTATAAAAAAAAATGCTCTGTGTACAATATTCCATAACTTTTTGCTTCTTTTCTTGCTCTTATAACAAATATTGAAATATAATTCACAATCTTAAAGTTGTTACTGGAATCAGGAGGCTAATACTTATCTTAAAGCCAGCCTTGCCAAAATCAGTACTTTTCATCCAGATCAGCTCACTTTGGCAGTCATATACCTACCTCTGAAACACAAATGGAGGAACAACACAAGCTGAAGCAAGGGACCAGGTTTAGCAGTTGTTTAAACTGGCACTAACAGAAATATGGACAGTTAAGCCTGGATGTAATAACTCTGTGCTTGCTTTCATTGATCTTGAAATAAATAAATTTTCCTTCAATATGGATCGATGGAGCTGTAAGAGCAGCTTTCCATTTCAAGATGAAAAAAATATTCTTTTTCATATCATCCACTATTAGCCACTGTTAGAAAAGGGTCTGGGTAAATCTTTGATGCTATTTAAAGCTATATAGAGAAAAAAAATAGAAAAGTCTTGCTGAACTGATCTCGTAAGAGAGACCTATCAGGGTTAAATTAATGCCTAAGGAATGTGGATACATTTATGTAAATCATGGTCAATGCAAAAAAGGAGCAAGAGAGCCCCACTTGCTATTTACCACACACATTGTAATATTTATACATTGGTTAGCTTCTGAAAATCAGTTAAATATTTAGCAGCTAGTATCTCTGAAAACTACTTATAATGCAGTATTATAATGGCTGACTTTCTTCTGACTAAATAGGAACATATATTTCAAAATTACCAATGCATCAAAGCAAAGATAGCAGACTGAAGCATTCCTACTAAAAATATCTCCATTGCAAACAAGTGGAGTGAAGTATAATTATGATTTGGGGAAGGAGGTTAAGCAACTGTTTAAACACCAATATTTACTGGTAGTAAATAGTGGCAAAAAGGGGCTTTGAAAAATAAAAGACTTTAATGTCATAGACTTATTTTTTGTTGTGGTTGTTTTAATATGGGGGATGGGGTGTTTTGGTTTTTTTTTGTTGGTTTGAGTTTTTTTTGGGCCAAGAATAACAGAAATACTTTATTGAAGGCTGATATCAAATCATGAAGGAGAAACTTCACAAATATCCATTGAGGAAATGTAATAGAGTAGGCACTGCCATCTGATGAATAAAATATACAATGGCAAGAAAGGAAATTTTACCCAGAAAATAAGAGTTACTGGGCAGCAGTAAGAGTTACAAAATGTTAATTTCAGATACTTGAAGTTTGTGTCCTGCCAAGTGTTATTTGCTGTTTATCTCTAACTTTAATAGGAGTACAGCCCAAATTCTGATGCTGGCCAAGAGCAGGGTTGGTTTCTGTTGTAAGTTTGTTGTTGGTTTGTTTGTTTGGGTTTTTTTTAGTGTTTCTCTTAATAGATTTTCATACTTGTAGACCAGACATCCTAGGGTATTGTTCCTAAAATAATGGAGATTACTGATTCTAGGTTGTAACAACAATTCTAGCCAGGAGGGAGGAGTGAGGATATGTGAGAGAACTGACTCTGAGAAACCAAGTTCAGTGAAATAGGAAGGAAGGAAGGAAGGAAAGTGCTCCAGCCTATATGTCAGGATACATAAAGGGAAAAAGTAATCACTACAAAAAGCATGGTCAAATATGAAGTAAACAAATTCACTTTATACAAGAGAGATAGGACAAAAGCCTTCTTAATAATTGTTTGCTTGTCATAGTAATTATGGAAATTTTGGGGTTTTAAATGTTAGGCCTAAATGCTTGGCTGGACACTATTAACAAAACAAATCAAAAAGTTTTCAATTGCTATGTTAAAAATCAAAATGTAAATGCATATTAAATCTCAGAAGTATTAATAATTACTTATTTTTCTTCTTAATAGTCACTGCTATTTAAAGTAGCAATTTTCTGTAATTAATGATAACATTTGAAATGAACCGCGTCATAAGACATTATTTCTCCATAAGCTTCTTCAATCTTACTTGTGCCCTTAATAAGTAATGCCTTCTAAACATATTAGTGTCACAAGACTAGTGTTTTTTAAGTAAATTATAAAATAGAAGGAACTGAAAAATCATTTATCATTATAATTTTATGTAATAATTTTCTTTCTAATTGTTCTGTGATTTTTTTTATTGGTTGGTTTTTGTTTTTGTTTGTTTTGGGTTTTTGTTGATTTGTTTTGTTTCTTTGATTTGATGTCATCTAAACAATTTTTGCTTGGCATAGATAAACTTTTGCTCTAATTTT
This sequence comes from Ceyx melanurus, assembly GCA_024611195.1. Classification (NCBI taxonomy): domain Eukaryota; kingdom Metazoa; phylum Chordata; class Aves; order Coraciiformes; family Alcedinidae; genus Ceyx; species Ceyx melanurus. The sequence continues at coordinate 4,642 of JANHGL010020613.1, read as the reverse complement.
GGGCATAAGTTTTTTCACTACTTTTTGTTTTACTACGTCCTTTTCTTAGTTTCTGGTTTAAAGAAGTATGAAGGTGTATGTTTTTATTTTTCATTAGCCATGTATTTGTCTTCTGTGGAGAATGGCCTTGAAAAGGGATGTCTTTTTTTCCCCAACACATTATAGATTACAGTATTTTAGGATTCTCTAAAAACCTCATGTGGAGAACCATGTGGACAGCATTGACAGCTCTACTATGTTATTGGACTGCCAGCTGCTCTCCGTGCCTGTCTCACTGGTGTGTTGTTTTGCTCTCAGCAGGAAAGGACTTGAAGCAAGAAGCAAAGAAGTGTTTCAACCATGTTTTTTTATTTCATTCTAAGTGCATTTTTGTTCCTTGTGCAAGATTTTTTTACTAGCTTACTTCTGTCAAAACACTATAATTAGTGGCTACTGTCTTCTGATGTTCATCCTGTTGATATTCTACTTTTTGTTTAGTACCTGCTAATAACCTAAGCTCAATAAGATGCATTATGGTAGTGTACAGATGTGCCTTGATAAGATACTTGAGAATTTGTTAACTCAAAATGTCTTTATAGGATATGCTTTGATGATTTTTACTCACAGACAAACAGTTTATAATTTCCCTCTTTCTGGTCATTTGTCTTGTTGATAAATTTTGAAATTTTATGAAAAAAAAAAAACAAAAAGAAAAAATTAAGATGACTAAATTGATGCTTGGAAACTATCATACTAGGGATTTCTAAAGAAGTGGACATTCTGGTATAGCATGGAATTTAATTGGGCTATTTTTAATAGCTAAATTATGAAATGTACTTGTATGAAACAAATACAATCAAAAGGTCATATAATCACTATGTCATAAAAAAAAAAGACTGATAATTTATATTATCAGTTTACACTAGAGACTATATTTGCAGTGACTAGTCACACTGTAATCACAGGGAGGAAAAATTATAGAAGTAGAAAAAATTTCAAAACTACCTAGTAAAAAAAACCCAAACCCTCGTTTATGTGAAGAGATGAGAACACTGAAAGGTTCTGATGCAAAAATTCTTACTATAATTAAAAAAAACCCTAGACTTAGATATACATTAAGGCTAAAAAACATTTGTTAGCTATTTATAAGTGAATGTGTTCCAGAAACAGTATTTCCATCTTCTTTAACAACCTGAAGCACAGAACAGTAAATAGAGAGGAAAATGTGACTAAAAAGTCTTGCATTCTTTTGCCATCTGAGGAATCCCTGTCTGTTGTGACCATTTGAGTCAGCTGTGCAGGTCTGACTTAACAAATTTGAGTTTGCACTTAAACCCAGAAGAAAGTTCTGGAGGTCCCCATATCTATGAATCTATGAATATCCCTTCCAGCACTTACTGCAAAGCTGAGCAGTATATCTTTGTGCTATTGCATAAGCTGGCTCAGGCCAAAGTGGAGATCATGCCTTGAGTGCCAGAGCATACAGAGCTGTGTTGAAGCGGGAGGATGGATGGCACCTGCTTGAACTGAACCCCCTGCTTCTGCTAATTCAACAGTTCTGAGCACACGGAAACAGCACGATGAGATTTGTATTGGTGCAGAGCTTTGTATCATGTAGTGGTGGCTGAAATACAAGATTATTTTTTTTTCCAGGCTCCCCATACAGGCAGTAGAAACCACAGAATGTGAGATGTTAGTGATGTGAAAATCTTCCCATCTGCATATTTTTATTCATCTGTTAACTAATTTTTTTTCAAGAAACTCAGAGCAAATGTTTAGTAAATATTCTGGCAGTTTATAATAACAGTGGATCTTTGCCAAATATTTTAGGCAGAGATTTCAGAGAAATAATAAAATTAAATAAAGCAAGCCTAACAGTATTACAGTATAGGGAAGGATCAATTAGTACTTTAAACAAAATCTGTTTTTTCTATGTTGGTAAAAGTGATTGGTTTTGACCAAACCTTCAAAAGCTTGACTACTTTGTTTTTTAACTGTCACGGCTTTCTGGAAAAGTAAATTAAAAGCAGACTGTTTTTATATTTGTATATCATAAGTAAGATCCTCTTTGGTAACTGAAAAGCACCAATCAAGGGGAGGGGAACAGAACTATTCTAAAAGTCAGGACTTGGTGGATGGTCTTTGGATAAGGATGACAGTTATTTTGTACTCAGAACACTTGCTGGTTTGTTTGGTTGGCTGTTTGGTTTTTTTTTAACTTTTATTTGGTTGGTTGGTTTTGGTTGGTTTTTTTTTAAGCATTGTGTATTTAAACTTAAATAACTTTTTTTTTTTTTTTTGTCTTACTCTCCAATGGTTATTCATATATCCCTGACCAGATTATTGGTTTATCTTACCTTAATCTTATCTTGGTTTATCTTTATCTTATAAGTTTCAGTTAAATTATTTTATGTTTATGTGAACAATAAGTACCATTAACACTCTGTGCTCTTTCTTTAATACATTTTGAATCAGAAGAGTTAAAATATTTATCTCATGATAAATGTGTAACTAGTCTGGGAAGACAGTATTTAAGGAAAGTTTAAAATATTTTTGCAGTCCTTTTGAAAATAAATGGAAGCCACAATGGAATTTTGTGAATATGGACCAGATATTCTCTGAAGTTATCCAAATTTGGCAATGCAGGAAGCTTCTCTAGAAGTACATTGGTTGAGTGCCTACCTGAATTTTGCACTTCAGCCCTCCCAAGGTGAGAGTATATCATAGAATGGTAGGTGTTGGAAAGGACCTCAGGAGATCATCAAGTTGAACTCCTTGTCAGAGCAGGATAACCTAGGAACATGTCCAGAAGGGTTTTGAAAGTCTCTAGAGGAGACTCCACAACCTCCCAGGCTCATCACTCTCACAGTGATGAAGTTCTTCCTCACAAGGGCACATTGCTGTTCCATGGATAACTTACTGTCTGCCAGGCCTCCCAGGTCTTTCTTCACAGAGCTGCTTTCCAGTGTGTCTACCCCAACCTGTAACCTGTAACTCTACACTTACCCTTGTTGAACTTCATCAGGTTTGCCTTTGCCCAGTTGTCCAGGTCATGCTGGATGGCAACAGCACTTTCTGGTGTATCAGCCACTCACAGTTTAGTATCATCATCAAACTTGCTGAGGGTGCACTCTATCACTTCATCCAGGTCATTGATGAAGATAGTAGGACTGGTACTGCCCTGTGGGGAACACCACTAGTTACAGTGGTTCTCGCTATGTAGCAGTATGTGTTGGGGAAACACGGCAAGACTTTTCAAGGGTAAAAGGTAAAGGAGTGAGACAAGGTTTAAGGTAGTTCATTACCTGTCATCTCTACTACCTACAAGTTCAGTATATATGACTGCAGGTCATCCTCTGACATATTTAAAGGCTATAATACTAGTCCTCCTAGCCCTCAGGCTTTATAGTCTGACATGCTCTATCTATATCAATATACAGTAGTGTTCTTATATGCAACCTACTACAATCTGATGTGTCCAGATTCATTAATATTATAAGGAGTTAATATTACAGGGAAACTTTCCAATAATGTGTCATAGTGATAAGAATACATGAAGGAAAACAGAAGTGGAAGAGCATGTAGTAAAAGGAGGAAAAGAAAGAAAAGTTCAAAACTTAATAGCAAATAGGGTCCACTGTAGTTGGTATAGACTAGGTTTCATTGCTTCTATATTTGACTGACCACTTTTCAGCCTTTTTGACCTTTTGGTTTTCATGTTGTAAATAATATTTTAGACCTTCGTGCTAAGAAATAGATGAACTTGAAAAAGTCTGCTTTCCCTCATCAGTAAGTGGTTTTCATTTTGCTGCTGAAGAGAAATTTGATACATTTGAGGTACTTAATTTGCTTTCTAGTATTTCAAATGGAATTGGTTTTATTATGGCATGGCTTCCTTTAGCAAATGGAAGTGGATGACTGTAAGAGAATTATTTACTGTCAATTATGAAGTCTGAGTGGCATTACTGGGTACCCTACACAGCTAGTAAAGTCCCCAAAGTAGGAGAACATTATATTAAAATTGGCATCTGCCTGCACTAGATTTGTTCTGTTCTACCCTTCACATTAAAAATACAAAAGCACAGATGAATCCAATGAATTAAAAATAAGATGCTCATTTGGAGTCAGAATGCAGATCCAATAGGTAATAAATTTCAAGAATAATTAGATCAAATTTTGTTCCAGTTTAAAACCTTGGCAAAATATTTCATGTTTATGTTTTTATGGCATCTTAACTCTTAACTGCTGTCAGATTAATTCACAAAGCTCCTTCTTAGAGAGAAAACAAAAAAAACTGATTGCTTACAGAAATGTTTCTTACTTTTGTATTCATTTTTCCATTTATTGCTTTAGTTTCATCAGTGGTATTACTAGAATGAATGATTTGTCATCAGCAGTGGAACCTTATATATAAAAATTCTGATTGTCAGTTACAGGAAAAAACACCATTTGATTTTTTTCCTAGATTTGGATTAATTCTTATTTATTTCAGCTACATATGAAATGGGAAAGATAGTATTTTCAGAAAAACAGAGCAAAAAAACCCCAAATACAAAACCAAACAAATACAAAACCTCCCCCCCTCTAAAAAAAAAAAACGAAACAACACAAAACAAACAAACAAACAAACAAACCAAACAAACACAAAACCCACCACAAAAAC
>JANHGL010020612.1:17074-31759 GCA_024611195.1 Ceyx melanurus | reverse complement strand
TCTATCTCTATCTCTATCTCTATCTCTATCTCTCTATCTCTATCTCTATCTCTATCTCTATCTCTATCTCTATCTCTATCTCTATCTCTATCTCTATCTCTATCTCTATCTATCTATCTATCTATCTATCTATCTATCTATCTATATGAGGTGCATAAAGTATGCACCTGAAGCATTAATGGTAAGAAAGGTTTATGTTACACAAGTTTCCTGAGCTATTGAAAGATCTAAATTAAGATAGTAATATATTTTTCTTTCTACTATAGATCTTATCAGATGGTATTTCACAAGAAAAAAACCCAAAACTTTCCTAATAGGTAGCAAAAGTGGAATTGTTTACATCTATAAGATTCTAAATATTCATTATGTGTCAAGATAGCTCATTAGTTTCCTGCAAGTAACTTCATTACATATTTTCTTTGATTTCATGAAACTTATTTAAGATTACTCACCTCTGCCCATTTATATTCTTTAGATTGCCCCTGACTGCCAAACCTTTAATGAAATTATAATGCCCGTCTATAAGCTGCTTTAGTTAGCTGTAAATGCTTAATTATTGCCATTCATTTGGTTTAACCTTGCCAAGAAGAGAGCGACTTAGAGGTCATTCCTTTACAAAGATACAAGGAACTGACAGTCACTTCAAATACTCATTATTACTTATCATTTGCCTTCTTTAATATTGTTCCTTTATAATGAAACAATCACATGTAAGAAAAAAGCAATAAACAAATAAACAACACAAAGAAAACAAAACAAAGCAGCAAACAAAAAAAAACCCAACAAAACAAAATCAAAAAAGCAAATAAACAAACAACAACAACAACAAAAAACAACTTTTCCTGTATAGTAAAGAGCTCACTCTGAAATGGTCATACCTTTGTATATCACGAAAATAAGACGTATTCTGAGGGTTTCAACTTCAATGGCATTCACTCTTGTCCACAAAAGTTCCCCAGTCTAAACTCTCATCCCATGTGTCCTTACCACCGCCACCATTGCAACGCCTGACTTCAGTGGCCAGGGTCAGTGGTTTTCTTCCTCCTGACCTGTGATGGGAATCATACATTATGTCATCTGCTAGGATTTGTATTCTGACATCATACAGGTTGTTCTCGGTGACATTTGCTTTTTATCATTAGCACCCTGTACTGGAATATTTAATGGGCTACGTTGTATCTCTGCACTGTAGATTTATTTAGCATTTTCATTTAATTAACAGCCATGACCAATGGTCTGATAGATGGCAAAACATTCTCTGAAGTAGAATCCTGCTGGATTAAAAGCTTTTCTGGAAGGTTTCAAACACCCATTCAACCTGCACTTCTCAATGGCAATTTTATTTAAAGTTAATGTGTTTCCAAAACAACACTGGAGGACACAGGAAGAGGAAGCAAACAGGACCCAAAGATGGCATAAAGACTGTTCCTACAGAATCACCCCACTCTAAACAATGCCCCATGTTGACTAGATGCTCAGATGAGTACAATCCACCTATGGTCATTCTGAGATTCAGAACTTCAGATTCTTTCAGGTGCTGCTAAAGGACTGATATTGATAGAGTAGGTAATCGCCAGTGTTCTTACTGGAACTTAGTAGATTACAACACATTACAACACTGCCTTTGCCAGGGAACCCTAAATTAATTATAAATTCTTTGTTTATGTGGCTGTGAATACTTGTAGTACAGAAGAGTTTTATGATTTTGTTCCTTCCCAACATTTCATTTATTCTTTAAAGTCAGAATCTACCAGTACTTTGGTTTGCAGTGACCAAAGACAGGAAAGTATGGAGCTAGATGTTTGTTGGGGGTTTTTTTTTATTTACAAAAAGCATTTATACAAAGAGTTTTCTGCTTACAATATGCAAAAGCCATTTTATTTCTAGGGATTTTTTTAGTTAGTTTAAACCTATATTTGAAAAAATATATACAGCATAGTACTCCTGACTGAATTTTGAAGCACAAGGGCATTGTCTGGAGTCAGTGGTGCTCTAAGTCAGTAGTACATACAATTTATATTCTTTTGGACCCAGTAAGCAAGCAACAGAGAACTGTGGGCCAACTTCATCTCTGCTGTAATGAAATGGAAGTTAGAGAAACCTGATGAGATAATTTTGTTTCCTAATACCTAACCTTAGCAGAAAAAGGAACATGTAGGCTGGACTGTTAGCATTTGCAAGTAAAAATAGTTGTGTTTTTTTTTAATGTGCATTTGCTGAGGAATAACTTTTACTATTTCACCAGCTAGTCTCCATAAACCAGGAAAACTCGTTTCTGTAAATTAAGACTTGTTGAAACCTTGACACTTTCTCAGTGCCAATGAAGTATTTTAGGTCCTTATTTAAATCAGTCAGTAATAGGATGAATGTGCAATAGATCGTGATTTTACTACCAGCTTCTCTTGGTTTCTGTTTGCCTTCACTTAGAATTACACTGATAACTTGGTGACCAGTATAATTAGCCTGGCTGTGATTATAGCTACTGGCCAAAAAAAACAAAGTTGTTACTTACAATTTCTTTTCAGTTGCACCAAATAACATGATTCATGAATTAAAACTCATACAGTCCCTGTTAATACCTGACAACTGAAAAAGATGCACTATGAAGATACTCCTTAAAAGCAGCAAACCACTTCCAACCTGGTTTATGTGAGCTCCATTTGAAAGAGGCTGGTTTGGTCTTGGGTACTGGGAGCAAGGGGTAGACCCCTCTTCTGGCTTTGCCAATGGCTGGATGGAGAGTTTGAGCAAACTATTTCCTCTCTCCCATTTTTAACTGTATCTAATCCATTTTGATTTTTCTATCACCATGTGCAGAGCTGATCTTCCTATACCAAGGAGGAGGTGGAGGAAGGAGGCAGGAGGCTAGGGATTCCCAAGCAGGGGGAGGCGAGGGAAGTCAAGAGCAGGGCTGTGCGGAGCTGCCGCCCCTGCCAACCCCAGCTGTTTGGCACCAACAGGCACAGTCATTGGCAGGTGCAGGAACAGGGCTGGGTTGCCACGGGAAATTGACAGACCTCTGAAAGAGGCCAGGCACCAGAGAGACTTGTGGAACAAAGTGTTTCTGTTGAGAGGTCGATATAACATGTTTATGAAATTCCACTATAATAAGCATTAGAACATAATGGACTGATAGAAAAAACACTTTCTGAAAGAAATGATCCTATAAGCAGCTTCAACAGTGATGGGAATCCAGGTGATGGTATCAGTAGTAAAATACCATTGCATTAAGAGTTATACATTCACCTGATTACCTTGGTAAGTTTTAAAGCTTGTGATCAGAGATGATCAGAGAGAGGGCTGGGACACATCTCCTGTGAGGACAGGCTGAGAGAGTTGGGGTTGTTCAACCTGGAGCATAGAAGACTGGAGAGAGCTTATTATGGCCTTTTAGTACTTAAAAAGGGGAAAATGAGGAGTGATTTTTTTTTACAAGGATTTGTAAAGAAAAGGGCTAATGGCTTTAAACTGGAAGAGGGTAAATTTAGATTAGATATTAGGGAGAAATTCTTCACTGTAAGGTTGGTGAGACACTGCACAGGTTGCCCGGAGAAGCTGTGGATGCTCCATTCCCGGAAATGTTCAAGGATGTTGACGCTCAAAGCCCCAGGATGGATGGTGCTTTAAGCAACCTGCTCTAGTGGTGGGTGTCCCTGCCCATGGCAGAAGGCTTGAAAATATGTGATCTTTAAGGTCTCTTCCAACCCAAACCATTCTTTGATTATAAGATACCTGGAAATCTGATTTACTGCACAGTGACGTATGACACAAAACTGACATGTACAAGCAAGAATATAGAGGCAAAGCAGAATATACAGAATTTGCCAAGAATTTCTAAAGCAGAGATACTTAAGGAGGTACTAATCTGAGAGACCTGAAGAAATGTCAGCTTTAACAGGAGATTGCAGGGATGCATGTGGCACTAATCCTTTTGAAAATAGTTACTTTTAAGAAAATAAACTGAAGGCAGATTAAATCACTTGTGATTTCTGAAAATCTCACTATAGTATAACCAAGCTATTATTTAAAGCCTATTAATATTATTCCTGTAAAATCTAGTTATTCTAGTGATTTAATAGCAGAGTATCAATAACAAATTTTTTCATTCTAGCTATGTAATGGGTGCATGCTGGATTATGTGCCTTTGTGTCTCTGGTTGCACATAGTCATGTGATAGTACCAGATCTACAGTAGTTGGCTGTTAAATCCTACTGGAAAACTGTAGGCACAAACAGCACCTCTGTTCTATCCAAAACATCTGCAGATACCTCTGTCTGCAATGACAGGAAAAATACAATGTCAGGAAGCCTTAGCTGGCATCCCTGTAGGCAGACAAGCAAGGGGAAAAAAAAGGGAAAGAAATGGCAATAGAGAAACCGCATCATCCTAGAATCATATTATTTAATTGATGTCATAACCCAGGAGAATATATTATCCTCCATATACTATGTTCCTGTTACGGTATGTACTCTACATGGACTTTGAAATGTCAGTTGTACTTTATACAAGATCCTCTAGAACCATCTGAAAGTTAAATCTATACAAATACCCTGTAATACCTATATGTGGCTAAACTGAATCCCACACCCAGAAAGACATGACTTTGAATTTTAATTTTAAAATTTCTAGGTGGTCTTGGTTGCAGAATACGATTTTTTTCCCCACACCTGGCATTTGCAGAACATAATGAACAATGTCTCTAGCATTCAGTATTAGCACAATACATGTTAATCTCTTTCATTATGGCAATCCCTGTCATTCCCTTGTCAGAGAAAGCGAACACAGTGGTTCTCAACACGTAGTTCTCCATCAAGTTGGAAAGAATTAACTCATTTTCCGTTTCTCAGATATTCCTCTTTCCTATTCCAGACAAACAGGACACCCTCAATTCCTATTTTAATAATTATACTTGTTGTTTGTTTTTTTGTTCTTTAGTCCTGGCAATTATTATTATTCCAGGCTGAGGAACTTATTCCTTTAGCTGAGAAAAACAGAGGGCCATGTGTGGTCTTTCGATCAGCCAGTAGAGGGGGCAGTCAGTGTGGCAGCACGGCCCGCACCCCGAGCTGCCCCCGTTGCTGCTTCGGCGTACTGCTACGAGTGGGTGGGCGAAGAGAATAAGGCATCTAATGGTTCGTTATGGGCGCAGTTCAGTACTAAATCATATGTACAAATTGCACGGCATCTGTTTTTCTCGGCTGCTCGGTTGCTTTATTCACAGCGCTTGGCAGTGTTTAAAGCAATGCAGAGCTTGTGCAGCACACGTGCAGTTACGAGACTGCAGGAAAGGCTGGTGAGATCTTATTAGGCTCACAGATCTTATGGTTGCAAACGTTAAGAGATAGGTCTGTCAAACCACAGCATTTTTAAAAAGGGCATTTCCTATCAATGGAAAAGTTTATTTCTATCATAATTTCATGTGTCTGTACACAGAATGGTAAGAGTTAGAAGGGAACTCTGAAAATCTCAAGTCCAATTACCCAGCTAAACCAGGGTCACCCAGAACAAGTTGCCCAGGATCACATCCAGGGGTGTTCTGAATCTCTTCAGAGAGGGAGACTCCACAGCTTCTCTAGGCAGCTTGTTCCAGGCTCTGGCACCATCACTGGAAATCAGTTTTCCCTTATGTTTAGGTGGAAATTCCTGGGTTCCAGTTAGCATCGACTGCCCCTTCTCCTGTCACTGGACACACTGAGAAGAGCATGGCCCCATCCTCCTGACACCCGCCCTTTAGATATTGATAAATATTGATAAGATCCCATTCAGGGATCTTTCAGGCTTCAGTCAGACAACCTTCCACTTCCAAAAGCATTACCCTAACACTAGGAATAGTAGTTTTTCAAGATTATGTAAATTAGAGAGGGGCTAAGAGGCATTTGTTTGCAAAGGGGATGTTGCAGCAGCCTTTGTTAAAGCGGATGGTACCTCAAGGTAGTATTTGCCTCCCTCCACAGTCACCTATAGGTTAAACAGTCCTGGATGAGGGGCTGGGTGCTGGGCACTGCTGCCCATTAGTCAGCTCTACAGCACTTGGCTGCCTTTTGGTTTGTAAATATTTTGCATTAGGGCTGGCACAGACGTGAATAAGACTATCTGCATTAGTGTATGAATACACCCGCTCTAGTCCAGTGTTTCACATCTGTGATTCCACTTGTAGTATCTGGTCTACCCAGCTGTCTGGTGTCTGAAGGCCAAAAGGGAATACTGGGGTTTAGGTGGGATTTAGGCTGTGGGAATCTAAGCCCAGTGTTTCAATAAGCCTACAACTGTTAGCTTGAGTTAAGCACCTTCAGAATAAATGGAAGCACAAGGTTGTGCCTTGACAAAGGTGAATTACAGAGGTAAGCAATTATCAAAGAATGAGCACAATGTGATAATCACAAGACACACAGCATGAAAGGTTTTGTCACAGGTGAAAACAAACATTTACAAAAGACAGAGCTAAAAATTGAGTCTAAAATGAAGGATATAGTTTTCCTTTTAATAAAATATTTGTTGATCTAAAGACCAGAATGATAGTGCTTGTCTCATTAGCCTGTGCTAAATAAATTACAACCTCTTTCACCTTGATCTGAGGTTTGCTTCTAGTTTCCCTTTCAAAACTAGACAAATCACCTTTCAGTAGCACATCTATCAGACAAGATGACATCTCAGAGCTGTTTGGTAAAATACAATGGTAAATTTTACAGGTTGCTAATCTTTGCGTAATATGAGTAAAATCAGTGTTGTCCACTCCTTTCCTACAGAGCTATCCAATATGAGAACAACTAGAAACATCTCAAATGAAATTTCTCAAATCTCAGAGCAGTCCCTGAAGTAATCTAGATCATCAAAGTAAGGAACAAGTTGAGGAGGGCTCATAGTTCAATGATGCTCTAAGGGAAAATGATCGTCTGGCATCAGCACTGGAAGTAGGATGTGGCTGACTGATGATTTAAGATTGTTTTCTTGAAAATACTGGCTAAATTGAGTAATTTGAACCGATCATGGAATACAACATGCAACATAACATCCTTCTATCCTTCAGTTTCCCTTCTGGGAAATCTGGGGGGGTGGTGAGTATATTTATCAAGAAAATAATGACCCCAAAAAGACTCGTTGAAGCCTAAGGTTTAGGTTTTTGGGTTTTTTATAAGAGGACTTTAGGGAACTAATTAGGAGGAAATAGCTCCTCATGTCCTGAGTGAACTCCTGCTGAGCAAATAAACAATTTACTGACTCACACAACCACAGACATCCAAAGATAGTTGTCTTTATGACATGAGTTTTTGCAAATATAGAACACAGAATGGCATGCAGAAGCAATGTCTGATTATGGAATAACTTGTGATTATTCCAGTTTTTATCTTTGAATTGGGAAAACTATGATACACCAGAGGTGTATAGTACTGTATTTTATTCAAAAATTAAGGTAAAAAGATGAGGTTACTGTCCACCTACTTTTATAGCCTCTAACCAGTTTCCTTGCTATGTTCCATTCATTGTTTGGAGAAGGGGAAACACAAGAATTTTGTGTGTGGACATTAGCTTCATGTCAGCAAATGTTCTAGAACCAGCTTTGGAGATAGTTTTGCAAATATTGAATATATTTTGGAGGGAGTCTTAAGAAAGTACTGTTGAAGAAAACTACTACTATGGCAGGATGCAAAGTTAAATAATTCATTGTTTGCACTGCAGAGTATCTGGAGTCCCATTCTCTTAGGATGCTGGGGGTATTTCTTATGGCCCATAGAGAGAGGTGGGGGGGGGAGGGGGAGAAGGGGAACTGAGATAATAAAGACTGAACACATCAGTGCCGTATCAAGAAATCCATATGTTCAGTCACATACAGTATCCTTTCTTAATGGCTCAGTTCCCTTGTGCTTTTAACATGATCTCTTTAAAAGGGCTTGTCAAGTCAAATTGTCTTCCAATAAACGAGGCAATTCCTTAATATACTTTGATAATCAGCACTTCCTAGAGAAATTCTTTAAATTCCAGCTGCTCAGTTCCTCTCCACTCCATCCACATAGTCTCCCTTTCTCTCCAGCTGCTGTTCCAACACAACCTCTCTCTTGATGTCCACACTGGCTAGGCTGGTAGAAGTTGTGAACAGGTCCTATTCTACATTTTACATTTTACACTTCTTGGAGCTTGTGAAAAAGGCATCCATAGAGCATAGATGCCCAACATGGCATCATGCTGGGCATCTCTACCTTTATCTATTGGTCTTCTCACTTTTATATAACTATGGTTAAAATTTGACGTGTCTTCATCATGGAGTCTTATCATGGAGTCTTCTCAGACCTCCCATGATCTACACAGTTATGACTCACAATTTCAAGCACAATTTCATCTATTAATTCATGCATTTATTTAAAAAAACAAACAAATAAAACAAAACAAACAAAAAACTAAACCCAAACAAACAAATCAAACCACTCTGCAACTCAAATATACATACATATGGATTTGCTCAATAGCAATGATGCTTCTATAACTACTGTTAGAGCACCTTAGGAAATAAAACACTTCAATCTAAGCATTTGGGAGGAAGAGATTCTCATTTGTGTTGCCTGAACTTCCTAAAAACAAAGCATACATCTGATACACAGTGGTCAACTCACTAACTAAATACTGTAAGTGCAAGAAGAAAATCTGAAATCCTTCAACTGTTCTGCCAGTGGGCTATGTGAGATTTTACCCTCACTTTTTCCTCTCAGTTTAGACTGAAGGTGAAACTGTGACGTACAAAAGCAGAAAGTGGTGGTTACTTCTTTCTTAGATGTGGCTTGGCCTTGCTTCCACAAGCTGGATAATAAGCCAGCTTGTGATAATTAGTGATTAAACATTATTATGGGTCATATTTTTATGAATAGTATCAGTACATTTTCAAATGGTTTTTATGCATTAAAACAAAATTATTAAGTAGAACTGGTCACAGAGGAAGAAAAATAATAATTTATACATTCTAGGTTATATTACCTGCCTTAACATATTATGTCATGATCTGGAAAGTATTTTATCTTGTACAGGTCAGCACACATTATTGCTGTACCTAAAGTAGCTTGGGCAGTGTTCAGCACTCAAATAACTTGTCAAGATAAAAATGTGAAATGAGACTAACAATGCTAAGATTAGTTGTGTCATGTCCTGTTTGTGTTTGGGGCCTCTGCTAAAATTGTGGGTGAAAATTACTTGAGATGTACAAAATGTTGTTAATCACCTCAATGTTAACATAAATTGTGTCTGATGTATGAAATAATTTTGACAGAAGGAATATTTAGAGAGTTAATTCTGACTAGGTATCACCCTCAAGAAGATTTATATATTTTAAGGTTTATATCATTAAGTATTGGTGAAACATGATTGCATACAACTTCCAGTTTTGTTCTCCTTTTTAGGCTGTTCTCAGAAAAAGGCATCCAAAATAGCAGTCATTTATCTTAAAGCACAATTTTCTGCCTACTTAATATACATACAGAATAATTCAAGGCTGCACAAGATGGGCATTTGACAGGTTTCCAAAAGACAGCAGTGTATATTAATATTTTTGCATTTACAGGCATAAATTCACTGGTGGCACTCAAGCTAGATGACTTGAAAAAGTCTTTGCATAATCTCTTCTATAAAGATTATTGATTTATTCAGCATTTCAGTTGCATTTTCTTCATGTGCAATTTCCTGCAATCCTTACAAGATCATGTTATTCGGAGATTCTGTTACTATTTGCCCATACAACAACATTAGTACTTGAAATACCAAGAAAATGCTGATTTGCAGGGTTTTTCCACAGAGCAAATTGTAACGATTATTACAGTCTAAAGAAAGTCTCTATAAAATATAACTGGCATAACTCTGCCCTGGAGAGCAATGGTTAAATAATAATATACATACATAATGTCATTATTATATTGATTTATAGAGATGCGATATTACCTACACTATATGTGAAAAAAAAAATGTTAATAAAATGAAAAACTAGTCATACAACCTATCCAATCAAGAAAAAAAATTAAATCAATGTTAAACAACATATATACATTTTTCAAAATACATTATGTGCCTCAAATATGTGTTCTGAAGCATCCCCTAAGCAAGCATTTATACAAATAAAAAATCAAACCAGCTCCTAGATCAAAATTCTTCCTACTCACAGAAAGTTTGATTCGACTTGGCCAGAAGAAAAAAAAAAAAGATTTATCTCAACAAAGCTTTCTGAACACATCTCCCTCAAAACCATTAACTCATCATTAGTTCTTCAGGAAACTGTGGCCCATTAGCAGTGAACAGCAGGTTCAAGAAATGCATGAATTTCACTGTTCCTCAAGGAGGATTCAAACTCATCCTAGCCTGCACTGGAAACTTTGGAAGCTATGGAGCAATACCACCTACAAAAAAAACCAGGCAGCAACACACCATGAGTTGGTATACACAGTTATATTTGTAATAAAATTCTTGAGGGCATAAAACCCCCCCATAACATCAGTTTAAAGGCATTCTGACCAGTATGAAATGTATGTTTCTCTAACTGTTTTTTGACTTAAATACAATTTAAGCCACAGGACAGCTTGACGTCTATGGCTCCTACTGAATGAAACATGTCTACCGAGACATGATCAGCTTTTGTATTATTTTTTTTCCTATTGAATATCTAGATTGTATTGCCATTGATTCATAGTCAGACCTTTCTCTCTCAGCTCTGTAATGATGCAATGGCCACATAGAAAATATGCTTTTGTTCAGATTATGCCCCAATGTCTTTACTGATTCCTCAACTCACCTACAACACAGCTCTTCAAAGATGATACTTGGTTTGAAAGGACAGAATATGAAAATCTTAAAGGAACTAGAATGGATGACACAAAACCTTCAGATTTAGTAATTGATTGCTCCAACACTATCACTGTGCAAAGCATGAAAAAATGGGATGAAGACAGAATGGTAAAATCAGAGGAAGAAGTCAAAAGCAGCGTTTTTTTCTGCACTTCTTTCCCATGGAAAATGGGATTTGTGTACGACACTTATACCTCCATTTTCTATTGTTAGTTATTATGTGCACAAGATACAGTTTTAAATGGTGTATCAGTTTCTTAAATAGACTAAATTTCTCCGAATAGTCAACATAAAAAAAAATTAAAAAACAGTTTCATCTAATTCATCAAAGCCTTAACACAATAAAATCTAATACATGGTGAAAGAGGTAGATAAAGTGAAACTTACCAGGTAAATAATACATTTAGTTCAAATATACCAAAAGAAGCAAAGTATTTCCAATCTTTGAACTCTGTATGTTAATAGGTATTTGGGATATCCAAGATACTGAATGGAACACACTATCCCACAAAAAAAAAACCAAAAACCAAACAACAAAAAACAAACAACAAAACAACAAAGAAACAAACAGATAAATCCAAGTCAGTGAGGAAGGGATATGAATATCAGCATGATGTTAGGATTGAACTAAGCTCACTGCTAAAAGCAGAGACTGAATCAAGAAGAGAAGTTCTGATGCAAACAAGAAGACAGACAAAACTGTTACACCTTATGCCATAAACCTGAAAAATAAAGCACAGTATTTGAATTTCATACTGCCTGCAGAAGTTGGGCACAGATACCCTTCTGTTTTACTTCCCAAGCACCAGAGTCATGTGCATTTGTCTAGAGAAAGATGACCCACTGATGGCATGAAGTTTGTTGGTTGGACAAAGTTCACCTGTCCTTGACAAACTAGTAAATCAAATCAAGACAGAATGCTGACTTTCAATACTGCCTTTCTCCTGGTTCTAAATCCACCTAACAAGGCTGAATGGATTATGATACAGCCACATAAAAGGTATATAAATGCTTCAGGAAAAGTTCTACTCAGCACCCCCAGGACTTTATTTTAATAGTTAAACAAGTGCAAAGACAACTGATATTCTCCTTTGAAAGCTGACGTGTATCATTGACAGCTGAGATGATTTACAGAAGCCATCAGAAATTTCAGCCTGTGCTTCTCAACAGTTCATTTCTATTCAAGAAAACAAAGTAAAATGGTTTGCACATTAGGCCCTCCTGCTGTCTTAAATCATGAAGTAATTGTGTTGAAATTGATCACGACCTTGTGTTGTGCTTCTCTAAATGTCTGAGAAATATTCTAAAGGAAACCAAATCAAAACAACCTATGCTCCCAACTAAAAAGAGCCTAATATCAGTAACAAGCTTTCCTTCCCACTAATAGCCAAAACATTACCACTCCCAGTCTGATAATGTCTGCAAATTAAAACATCCAGCATCATTTAAACACTATGTATCAAGTGGAGACTTGACAGGGATTCCTATCAAGTCCTCCTTGCTAGGTAAAGAGAAGACCTTCAAAAGAAATTTGATTGGTGATATATTTCTCAGGTCTAGAGGGGCTTCATATTGTGCCCTGATGTTTTACTTCAGTACATCACTTACATGCTTCTCCTATACCATCAGTCATCACTAATGGCCTAAGACCTTTCCCATCTTTCACACAGCATTCATCAGAAGTGGCTCCTCTCATTATTCTTGTCCCTTTTTGACCAAGGTACTGATTGCCATCTAAATTCGTTATCATCAAAACATGACAGCTACAGAATTAGCTCTTGAAAAGCAAGGTTAGAATCCTGAAAGCAGCATTCTGCTTCTTGGTTTCAGTGGGGTGCTGGGCAATGCTGCCTCCAGAATGTAGAAGTGCTCACCTCCCAGCCTGTGTTCCTGGTGTAACAACCAGCTGTTATAAAGCTCTGCTGGTATAATCACCTTGCAGCAACCCCTTACCTTTCAATTCAAAAAGGAAGAAAACTTCTTTTTACTGTACTCTGTGTGCAAACCTATCACTGCTTTACTCCAGAGAAGTATAAAAACACTGCTAGTAACAGGTCTTTTGAGGCAGGGAGTAGAGGGGCTTAGAAAGGTCTCTGCTTAGAAATGTCTAGATTGGAAAAGACCTGTACAATTGTCTAGTCCAATCATCAACCTAACACTACCAACTGTACCCCTTAAACCATATCCCTAAGCACCCCATCTAATTGGCTTTTAAACACCCCCAGGGATGGGGACTCCACCACTGCCCTGGGCAACCCATACCATCGCCTGATAACCCACTCAGAAAATAAGTTCTTTCTAATGCCCAAGAAAACCAGAGCATGAAGAACAAGCAGAGAAAGGACTGCTTTTGCCTCTGTCATGGAATGTACCCCTAAAAGCTGCCAGAATAAATTATCTTCTGTCTCCTCCAAAACTTTCTCCAGTATAGGCTACAGTTTTAGCACAAAAAGTCTACAACCTGTTTCTGACTGGAACAGTTTAAAACTGAAAGAAGAGTTCTCACTTTAGTGTTGCTCCTGCTTCCCATAGCTATTCTTTAGCAATATTTTCCAGGCAAAATGTACTTCATATTGCCAGTATCTGTCCTGTGCTTCAATCCAAGGATTAATGCCACCATTCTGGTATAATTGACATAATACAGAATAGCTGATCATTATAAATCACAATGTCCTAATGAAGGATAAAAAGAAAAAGGAACATTTATGCGGCACAGAATTCAGAGCACATTTATATTGGCATTTTTCAAGAACTGAAAAGGATATGTATATGGATAGAGGGTGAGAAAGGAGAAGTGAAATGAAGAACTCCATTATGTACTCACAGGACGTCTGAGTGCAGACAAAGTTCTGAAAACTTTTTAAAGGTCCCAGTTGTTCAAGTTTACACTGAAAACTTCAAGTTTTTTCTCCTCATCCTTACTGTTCTCTTTGTGGTTTCATGTCATGTCTAAGTGAGTTACTGACTTACTTAAGCTTGTTGTTACTATTTAAAAATTATGTATATTAATTATGCAATTATATTATTGTAATAATAATAATTTACTTCAAGCTTTTAATTTGTGTGACTACTGACATGATATATGGTGCATAACATACCAAAATAAGAATACTATTAGTATAAATAACAACAAGAAATATAACTGTCCATACAGTACAAGGAAGCTGCATCCATTTTAGGAGAACTTGCTGGTTTTTAGCAGGACTTAATCAGCATGATAGGAACACTCCTATGAGTATGTGAACTTTGATGGCTGAAGAACCTTTATGTCCATGTAATTGTTTTATTTAATTTCTCCTGTGCCATTTTGAAGGCTTCATCGTCATTAGTACTCCAGATCAAATTCAATACTTGAGATCCTAAATTTTACCAACCCCCGAAAGGCCATCATCAATCATCAATTAAACCATCAATCACACTCTGACCTTCCTGGGAGTCCCACAGAAGGGAACCCTGGCAACTGGCAATCTAGGTGTGAGCATTAAATAACATAGGAAAATAAATAGGCCATGTTTCCCAGGAAAGGAATGAAATCGGGGAGCCTTCACAGCATGCGGCCTGCTTCTCCAGAGCTGCACCGCACCAGCTTTCTAGTGGAAGACAACGCAGCAACAGGCATCCTGACCCTGCTGTTTAAACCACGCCTGGCAGTCTCAGGCAGTTTTTCACTTCTGTGGGAAAGGTGAAAGCAACAAACCCATCACCACAAACCCTTACCTGCAATGAATCTGCCTGCTTGAACTTCACACTTTTAAAAAGATAAGCAACTTCTGCATCAGTAATCACAACCACAGAAAAATGCCACACAGCAGTTAGTGTTTTTTTCTAGGCTTCAAACTTTTTATTTTTCTTTGTGGTTTTTTTGTTGTT
>JANHGL010020612.1:0-16974 GCA_024611195.1 Ceyx melanurus | reverse complement strand
GGGGGGGGGGGCGGCGGGGGTTGCTACTAGGATAATGGAATTGTTCATATTTACTGCTGGGAAGAGATGAGCACGTTAATAGCAAGACTGTAAAATAAAGATCCACTTAAAGTCAGAGTAACCGGAGCAGCAAGTACTGGTATCTTTCGAAAACTTAAATGAGTCTGCCAAAATGGTTACATATGTACCAAGAGCTGCAAGTAAATCCAAGTCTATGGTCCTAAAGAGTAAGTGTAATCACTATTTTATCTCCATTTAAGTGATACATTAGGACAGAAGGAACACCACTGTGTTCCTAGCTGCAGAAACAGCTAGGATATTTAACGTGGTACCATTTTATGCAAACTACCTATTAAGCATCTATGAAAGTGCCAAAAAATGTAGCAAAGTAATTAAATAATGGAAAAGGCCCGAATTTTAGTATGAGCTTTCCAAACCACAAAAACAATGCCAAAAGATAGTATACATTCAGTATTGTTTGAAATTCTTTGGCACTACAGTTTCCTGACGTCCTGTGCTCTGACTACTCTTTATTACCAATCCACAAAACATCAAGAAATTTTTATTACAAGTACCATCCATTAGAGTATTAAACTTAAATTCAATATACACTGCAAGGTCGTGATCCCACTGGTGATGAAAATCTGTGTCTGGTACAGCCTGCTTCATTTAAGGCTTAGATCTCTTGGCCTACTGAAAAAAATGAAACTCACAAAAGGAATGCTTGGGTGTCAGGAAGACTCAGCATATAGATGGAAACTCCACCTAGTATCTCCAGATGGTTTAACTGCACCCCAGACTCCACTGCACTGAGGATAACTTCTTGATGAAAACAGTGGAGGAGCCAACCAGAAGGGGAGCAGTGCTGGATCTTATCCTCACCAACAAGGAGGGTCTGGTTGAAGCAGTGAAGGCTGAAGGCAGCCTTGGCCTTAGGGATCATGAGATGGTAGAGTTCAAGATCTTGTCTGGCAGGAACAGGATATTAAGCAGGACTACAACCCTGGATTTCAGAAGGGGTAACTTTGGCCTTTTCAAGCAATTTCTGGGTGAAATCTACGGGACAGGGTACTAGAGGGCAGAGGGGCCCAGGATAGTTGGTTAACATTTAAGGACCTCTTCTTCCAAGCTCAAGCAGAAAATCAAGAAGGGAAGCCAGGAGACCTTCATGATTAAGTAAGGAACTGCTAAGCAAACAAGTGGAAGAAGAATGTCTACAGATCATGGAAGGATGGGCTGGCGACCTGGTGGGAGTATAGAAGTGTTGTCAGAGAATGTAGGTAGGTAACTAGGAAGGCCTTGTTGGAAGTCAACCTTGCATGGGAGGTCAAGGATAACAAAAAGGGCTTCTTCAAATATATTGAAGGAAAAGCTAAGGTTAGAGGACATCCTCTCCACCATTTTCTGTAAGTCATGGCAGACGGAGAGGTGCCTGGGGACTAGAGGAGGGCAAATATCACTCCAGTCTTCAAAAGAGGTAAGAAGGAGGACCCAGGCAACTATAGATTGGTCAGCCTCACCTCCATCCCCAGAAAGGTAATGGAGCAACTTATCCTCAGTGCTATCCTTAGGCATATCAACGACAAGGGGGTCACTAGGAGCAGTCAGCATGGTTTTACCAAGGGAAAGTCATGTTTGACCAACCTGATAGCCTTTAATGAGGGCATAACCAGGTGGATAGATGATGGTAGAGCAGTGGATGTGGTTTATCTTGATTTCAGGAAGGCATTTGACACTGTCTCCCACATCATCCTTCTGGCTAAACTGAAGCACTGTGGTCTGGATGATCAGGTAGTGAGGTGGCTTGGGAACTGGTTGAAGGAAAGAAGCCAGAGAGTTGTGGTCAATGGGATGGAGTCTAGTTGAAGGCCTGTAACTAGTGGGGTCCCACAGGGGTAGGTGCTGGGACCAGTTCTGTTCAACATGTTCATCAGTGACCTGGATGAGGACACAGAGTGCACTGTCAGCAAGTTTGCTGATGACACCAAACTGGGAGGAGTGGTTGACACAGCAGCAGGCTGTGCTGCTATCCAGAGACCTGGACAGGTTGGAGAGCTGGGAAGGGAGAAATTTAATGAAATTCAAGAAGGGCAAGTGTAGAATCTTGCACCAGGAAAAGAACAACCCCAAGTATCAGTATAGGTTGGGGACTGACCTGTTGGAAGGCAGAGAACGGGAAAAGGATCTGGGGATCCTAGCTGAAGGGAGGCTGACCATGAGCCAGCAATGTGCTCTTGTGGCCAAGAGAGCCAATGACATTCTGGGGTGTATTAAACAGAGTGTGGCTAGTAGGTCAAGAGAGGTTCTCCTCCCCCTCTACTCTGCACTGGTGAGACCACACCTGGAGTACTGTGTCCAGTTCTAGTGTTCTACTGTGTCCCTCTACTTCAAGAGGGACATAGAATTGCTTGAGAGAGTCCAGTGCAGAGACACAAGGATATTAAGGGAATGTAGCATCTCTCTTATGAGGAGAGGCTGAGGGAGCTAGGGCTCTTTAGCCTGAAGAAAAGGAGACTGAGGGGTGACCACATCAATGTTCGTAAATAAATAAAGGGTGAGTGCCAGGAGGATGGAGCAAGACTCTTCTCGGTGATGCCCAATGACAGGACAAGGGACAATAGGTGGAAGCTGAGGCATAAGAAGTTTCATGTAAGCATAAGGAGGATTTTTTTTCACAGTGAGGGTGACAGAGCACTGGAACAGGCTGCCCAGGGAGGTTGTGGAGTCTCCCTCTCTGGAGACATTCAAAATCTGCCTGGATGCATTCCTGTGTGATCTGGTCTAGGTGATCCTGCTCTGGCAAAGGGGTTGAACTAGATGATCTTTCAAGGTCCCTTCCAGCCCCTGACATTCTATGATTCTATAAGACTCTATTTATTAAGCTAGTGCTCTAGAAGAAAACCCCTCTGGTTAACTGCTGTCTAAGTTGAAATTAGTCCTTCAGATTAAATAATGACAACAAATAAATACGTCAGCAGCTGCATGGGCGTTACACCTGTGGCTACAGCAAGCCTGGAATCTTTGGAATCACTTCCATTTTAGTCAGTATTTGCTAAGTTAAGTTATACTTCAGATTTTGTAGTACTGCACTGGCAAATGTAATAACTTGCATAATGCTGTTTTGCAAAAGGTAAATAGCACATGCTGGGCTAAATACATAATAAGAATGAGGTCAGAGTGACATAGCCCAACATGTGACATTGCTACTTTATAGAGGACCTTATATTAATACCTGAGAACAGTTAGGTACTTATATTGAAACAAAATCCCAAAAGAATGGTTAAACATTTTCACATCTTGTTCTCACTCTCCTTCACTTTATTATTTTCCTTCCTCCAATTTTATTATTTTCTTTTTTAGCATATGAAATTGAGTGATTATTTCATCTCAGAAGCAGTGTGATACTTTAAATTGTTTACATTTTAATTGTGGAACAAGCAGCCAGGATTTGTCAAGCAAACAATATAATGTCTTCTTGATGTATTAGGTTAATTAATACTAATTCTACCACTCCTGTTATCTCACCAGCCTTGTCTCTTGCCACATATTGTCCAGATAAGGACTTCTGTGAGATAACAAATCTAGACCGGTTACATCACCCATTAGAAGGTAGAAAATTGCAGAAAAACTGCGCAGTTATTGCCTAGCAACAACATAGTATTCTGATTTGCCAAGACAGTCTCTTTCACAGAATTATAGAATTGTATAGATTGGAAAAGACTTAAAAGATCAAGGCCAACTGTTAACCCAGCACTGCCAAGTCTACCACTACACCATGTCCCTCAGTACCACATTTGCACACCTTTTAAATCCCTCCAGGGACTGGGACTCCACCACTGACCTGGGCAGCCTGTTCCAGGGCTTGACAATCCTCTCAGTCATGAAATTTTTCCTAATATCCAACCTAAACCTTCCCCAAGCACAACTTGAGGCTGTTTGTTCTCATCCTATCCCTATTTATCTATATACCTATCTAATGTATCAGGTTAATTTGGTTAAATGAACTCTTCTAGAATAGCCAGAATTAGAATTAACCTTTGAGCAAGGATTCTGGGATTTGTGAGCTACGCTGGGAATGCCAGGGCACTACACAGCAAAATCACAACCACTATTGGTTAAACGACAGTGGAGACCATTCCAGAAATTAAAACAGTGAGAGCATAATAAAAGGTGGAAGGCATGTTTTATAAAAGCAGACGAAAGAAAAGCATTTTCAAACACTGTATGTGACACTCCCATTGTTAGGAATGGGAGCTGAGCCAGAATGGTTATACTCAAGAGGAAGAGACAGTTTGGAACTGTTAAATGGAAATATTTTGTATAAAAAGTGTAATTAAATTGTGGAACACTCTTTCATTATAAAATACTGAGTCTATTAGCTTAAGAAGATGTAAAAAAATACCCAGATATTGTAGACATTACCCACGTAGACATGTAATGTATCATATCCAATTACTCTCAAATAGTGTATCAGTCCATGTTGGTAACAGAGAAAAATACACCCTCCTGCTCAAGATAGGGTGTTCTCAACCACAGATGTGTGTAGTAAAACTAGCCCCTAGAAGTACATATCCCAAACTGGAAAAGCAAAAAAAAATTAAAAAATTAAAGAGAACACAACTGTGTAACACTTCAAGGAATGGTACCACACTGTACAAGCTGAGATTTATGTTCTCATTAAATAGATGTGTTTTCCAAAGACAGGCAAGGAGATTGAGTAAGAACATAGCAAGTTAATTCACTGTTCATTGATGGAATCCTTGATTTACTAAAGGTAAAGTGATTAAATCATTGGCAACCTAAGCCATTAATGGGCAAACACCTATGACTTGTAGATGGTTTAAAGCTGAGATGGTATAACAGGAAGGAGCAGGTAGACTGGTGATGAGTACCAAGTCCACAGAAATAACTGAGTGGGATAAAAATAACGAAAACCACCAGGCGATCACTTCCAATAATTATTTGGTTGCACAGAATGTTTTGAAGAGAACAGAAAAATACAGGGCAGGGGAAGTTTGATTTCTCTTTACTGAAAGAGCACAAAGCTTGCCCTTTTCTCATACAAACAGCAGCATAGTGACACCTCATTATTTTGGAATTTGCTACTGCAAACAGCTCTACCAAACAATGAGCAACTGAAGTACCTTCTTCCCCTTACGCCTTTGTCCCTGAAAAACCCATCAAGCTTAGTATATTTTCTTTAGAGTTACTCTTTCTTTTGTTTTGTCCTATACAGAAATAATAATTTTCAAGGGGAAAACCCCCTCAAAAGAGCATATCTGAAGAAAGTAATAGCACTAGAATCTATAAAGCTGCAGTGACACAAAATTTAACTGCACACAATGGTAGGTCTGTCTCAAGCATGAAAACTGTGAATATTCATCTGTAAAGGCATCAAAATTGTTAACCAAATTAACAATCAAAGCTGTTAATTCGATAGTCTTGCTTTCAAAAGTTTGTTATATTAAGCAGAGTTAGGTAAAGTTCTCCTTCCTTGGATTCTGCTGATGGTATTTTACAAGAGTCAACAATAAAACTAAGGTATTCTCTTAAGAGAATTTAGGAACAAATCTCTGAAGACCTTCAGTGATATGGCATGGAAGTGCAGCAGACCATAGCAAAGTCCAGATCATCAGTGACATCAGTGTAAAATGTTGAAAGATGTAACACTGGCTGTAAAAATTTCATTAAGATCCCCCAGAACCTCATCAGCAAAAAGGACATTTGAACTGTGTGAAAGAAATGCCAGCATTCTCATTAGCTGGGCTTTTTACTTGCTAGATTTTATTTTAAATTATATACTTGACAAGTAAACTTGGTTTGATTCTGAGAGTTAGGAGAAAATTCACCACTGTTCTGAATGTGGCATAGCCAACATCTGCACAAGTTTCTACATTCCACATTCCTAAATTCACACAACAGACTGGAAAATTTCCACGCTCACTTTGGACTAACAAAAAAACTTCTACATCAGATGAAAGACCATGGCTAATTTCATCCCAACAGCTGTATGAAAATCATCTTACTACGAGTGAACTCTGATTTCGGTGAAGAATAAATCTTCTTACTGTTATACCATGCTTTTTATTTATAGCTACCAGGCTTTAAAATCATCCATTATTGCCTTAGGTGACAATCACAATTTCAGCTGTAGTTCACATGCAACGAATATTATTTCATGATTTAAGACAGCAGGAGAGCCTAATGTGCAACCCACTTTATTTTGTTTTCTTGAATAAAAATGAACTGTTAGGAAGAGATAGTGTTTTCTTAAAGGCTCCCATGGATTTAGAAAGCAAGATATGTAAGTATACCCAAAATATTCATTAGATTGTGTACAGAAAAGCAGTGAAAAAATAGCAGACTTTACACAAGGTAGGTTTTGAAAAAGTGAGTTTAAGAAAATGGATGTGAATTAAATAGAGTCCAGAAAAATCATGTCTATTAAAGGAAAGATATTACCTCCTATGCTTGTTCCAATAAAACATCTAAAGAATGTGTCACAAATGAGAACAGGAGTTGGTGTGCAGAAGCAAAGAGTAAGGAAAACAGTATCAAGGATGAAATGACAGCGATAAAAGGTAGAATCTAGAATACAGGAAGATTACGTAAATTATAACAAGAGCCTGAGGCAATCACAAATACTTGAGGAAGCCAAATTGAAAAATGAGCATCAAATAGAGCAAAGCATCTCAACTAATACCAAAAGATATTTTAAGCACAATTACACACCAAACAAGTGACAGGAGAAAAAGGTGATGGGAGTATAAAGGAACAGAAAGGCTATACAGTAATTATTCCTGTACCTATCTTTAAAACTGAAGAGGGCAGACATTTGTCTAAGACTCAGCACACAGAAATGATGGTGAGGAATTAAAAAAGAAGAAGTGATAATGCCCAAACTGTCAATTAACTGGATTGTTGTTCTTAAAACTGCTTAGAGACCAGCGCTGAACAATTCTCATCTAAAAGTACTAGATGAAGTAAGCACAGAAATTGAAGAAGGTGTAATGAAAATTTATATTTAGTACCATCATTTCAAGAGACTGGCATGGGGCCAAGCAGACACACAGCAAGAAATTACCAGTCAGTTCATTTCCCATTAGTTGTCAAGCAAGTTTTAGACAACCATTAAAAGGATCACACTGGGGCTGGAGAGGAGGGGAACATGAAAATTCAAAGCATAATCAAGGACAGCTAATATTGTTTCAGGTCATGCCTCAGTAACTTAGATTTCATTGAGCCTATTACTGCCTAGCCTGGCAAAGGGGTGTAGTAAATGTCAAAGATGTTACTTACTTAGATTGTCAGAAAACATTTGACAAAGCTCCGCTTCTAGAAGGAACTTATAAGTGTTATAAACTAACAGACAATAAGCTCTAATGTGTCAACAAGTTCTAAAATTTAGTCATTAAACATGCAGTGCCATTGCAGAGCTCAAGGTGTTAGAAACCAACATAAGAGCAGGCAAAGAAAAGTCAACACTAGACCAGGAGGGACTAAAAGAAAGGTTACAGATCAGATATGCAGAGAAGTGAAAAGCTCTGCTGCCAAGTCACCCTCCCTGGCAATTCTAATACAGGGTAGTTAGAGATGCATCACCCTGACGAATGGATCCAGTTAGGATACAGAGGTTTGAAGAGGACACTGGGAATCACAGTGGCTCTGGAGGGAAGGAATTCAAACTGAGTTTTCCACTGTTCCTTTGTTACCAGCAGGAACCTAGACTTAACCTGGACGAAGACACATCTGGACACCCTCCCAACACCATTCATTGGCCTACACGCTCCCTTACAGGAAGGTCTGGACAGGTGCCCTTTTTCATGATGCAATATCAACTTTTGCCTGTTCTGCAGATAAATCCTTTTTAAGCCGTACTAAATGAGGAATGTTTGCACCTTTATGCGCTGTTAACACCTGCTGGCTCTCTATCTCTTTACACTGTATTCTTGCAGTCATACAAGAAAAGACTTCAGCCAGTTAACAAGCAGAACACCTATTTTCCTCTACACAAAAGGCTTTTATGCGTGACTATCTGCACAATCACAACAATTAAATATATCTAATTCCCTTTCTTGAGTTTATCAAAGCCCCAGGAAGGAAAATCCTGCAGGACTCCAAGATGTTTCCTGCCTTGCACAGAAGCTGCTCCTAGAGCAATATGGGGAAAAAAGGACACTGCGGTGGCCTTTTAGCTGTGCCCTTGCTTGTCACATCAGAGGCAACTTAGAAGGCAGCAAGTTTTCTTCCTCATTTCCACACACAGTCTCTATGGCTGTGATTGTGAAGTTGCAGGGTGAGAGACCATGAGCGCCAGTGCCCAAGCCACTCCACTATGCAGAAAGGGATGTCAACAGAACAGGGGAAAAAAAAGAGGAAAAAAATCATGTACTCCCTCCCTGTGCCCTCTGCCACCTCTGCACAGACCTTTCTGACAGGCCTCTCTGCACTCTCATCCTCCCTGCCCTCTTGTTTGAATGATGCACAATGTGATTCTTCCCAGCCAAGTTGCCAGTGTAGGGCTACGGGGAGAAGAAGGAGGGAGATTCACTTTGTGAGAGCCAGCTGGTCAAAGGGAAAGAAGGGAAGGAGGGAGACAGGTGGGAGAGCCTAGGCCTCAAAGATGATGAGGGTTAAGCAACTGAACTGGCAAAGAGAAATTCCTCCAGAAGATTAACAAAGAATGGGGAAAAAAAAAATACCCCAAACAAAAAAAGAACAAAAAAAGAACCATGGCTTCAACATCTCTATGCATCTGTTTAAAACTATGAAAATGCTTAAAATGTGCTGGCTCCTTAAAGCACAATAGAAGAATTATAGCATTCCTTCATACAAGAAGGAGAGATACTATTTCAGGTAATATTTCAGCCTGTGGTGTCCTCCAATTTCTGATGCTTATCTTGGGCAAATGCTCTACTGCTGAGCAAAGTGACATAGGGCTTCAGTATGTATAGATTATAACTGCTATCTAGGCATTAATGTTTCTGTATACAGAATAATGTGCCTTGTATATGATCCTACTTATGAGTAATTAAATGTGACCACCAGTCACACTGGAAAAATTATTCTGTTTGGAAGGACAGAATTGAAGAAAATATACAGCTGTCACTGAAACGGTCTCTAGGATGGTTGTATTATTATTGAGCAATTGTCCTTGTGGAAAGATTTTCAAAATATATAATTTATATATATATAAATAACCAAATTTTTATATATACAAATAACCAAAAATTAAAGAAGGTAAAACTTAAGGAAGTTTCAAATACTTCTCTGATGAGCAAGGTGGGAGATGAAAGAAAGAGACATTTAGTGAAACTAAGATGGCCAGATCTTCAGCAAGAGTTAGTTTATAGAATTACTTTGACTTCTACTATGTAGAGCATTTTACAGAAGACAAGACCTGTATTTCATGTCTTTAAGATGTACCCCAATTCTATGAGAGGTTTTCCTAAACTTGGTTCAACTTCTAAAAACAATGGTGTATAATCTGTAGTGAATCAGACCTGCATTCTGTGTTAAAGTCTTCTGATTTATCCTTTTTATTATTATTATTTTATTTTTCCTAAAAGGGCAAGTGAATAACTCAAATCCCATGACAGGTTTATTGCAGACAGAAATGGTAGTCTTTACAACATAAACCTTTGTTCTTCTTAGAATCTTGTAAAGTGCTATAGAAGACTATGTAAGTCATTTCTTTGGCTGGATTAAATAGAGACAGAGTATCTTGATTTATACATGGGAGGGTATTTTACACTTCATTTTATTTAGAATAAAAACAAGTGCAAAGGGGAATTAATAAAATAGTGTTAAAACAAAACAACTGCCTCTCACAACACTTCCAAGATTTGCTTTTCCAATATACATTCTTTTATCACCAAAGTGCTGTGTAACGGATTGCAGTAATAAAATTATTTCACTAGAATGATCTGGTTTACATAAGAATTCTTAAGCTTTTCTTTGCCTTTTCAAAGAATATATGAAAGCAAATTAGGAATTAGCTGCTAGGTTTAAAATAGTTTAATGTGTTAAGAAAAATGCAGATGTGTAATCCTGCAAATGTATGATAATTTGGCATAAATAATTCTTGAATTAATTAAAGGATTTACAGGTTTGTGTTATGTTCTTACTGCTGGCTTTTCAAAAGCATGACTCAGAATGATCATCCTACACATATCTGGCACATGTAGCCATAAGGGTGGTTTTAGTGCACACAGATATTTTTAGGCAAAATTTCAAATGTTTTGGACTTTCTCAAGTCCTAACATCTGACACATTTTTGTCTTATGTAGCCTTCATGATTCTGCAGTCTGGCCATCATCCTTACAGCCAAGTGCTGGACAACTCAGAAAAATCTATTAATTTGCACAGGTCTTTAATTGGCCTTAGATGATCTTAAGAAATGAGGGGCATGTCTCTTCTCACTTTGAGCAGAATGTATGGATTCTCAAGTACTGTTAGTCCTTGCCAAATTGTGTGTGTGTCAGAGGGGAAGTTAGAAGAGAATATGGCTATTTTTTAGTGTTCATAAGATCTGGGTGTAATTTTTGACTGTAGAACAAAAGGAGAGCCTCATTCAGCAAGATGACAAAAGGTTATTTGGCACCTGGCACAAAACACACTCCTTGCAAGAACCTGGCATGAAAACTGAAGTGATAATGAGTAAAATGCCAACGTCTGTGCAATAAAATCATTGATGTTGAATGTTAAACAATCATAAACAGAATACTAAACCTTATAAGAACCTGTGGTGAACTGCCAGAAATTAAGCAAACCTAAGTTGATTAAGAAAATGAACAAATGTAATGTCCCAAGATCTTTACCGTTGCCTATAATATCCTAAGACATCAGGTAAACTGCAGGAAACATATACTGCTACTTGTTAATGAATCACATGGGATAAAATTACATCAGTCCAGTTAATGGATACTGTTCTTTGCCAAATCTATGGCTTTAAATTTAATTATAGTTGAGCTTCATCAATCATACAGCAAAAGAACATGGTGATGAAGACTTGAACTCCAAGCACAGTCCTTAATCAACAGCCATTTGCCAGATACTCATCTAATACACTTGCCCATAGATACTATTTGGTACAGAAAAGAGAACTGTGGTCCTTGAAGCTGTATGATTAATAGCTGCATTAGAAGAATTCGGTTCTTGCCCTATAGATAGCTCCTTGCCACAAATACAGATATAAAACACAATGTTCAGGCTCAGAGCCAAGAGTTCTCTGATATTTACCATTGCTTTACTGTATTGCTGCTAAACCACACCTCCCTGGGACAGTTGCTTCTGCTTATGTTTCCCCATCCATAGGAACAGTGACAGGTATGGTTCTGTGTCTCTCATGGGACTGCAGAGATTAACCTTTATAACCCACTTGGCTCCTGAGATTCACGGAAAATATTCCGTTCCCACCAGCTGTCTGCATTAGCACTTAATAAAGAAAATCTCCTAATTGCGAAACATTCTTATTTCTATGAAAAATTCACTGAGAGGAAAATCAGTTGCTCCTTCTTCACCCCAACCCCCACCATCTACCTTGCATGACAGGAAATGAAATACATTAAAAAAAAAGTTTAATAACAGGTGCATGTTATAATTTCATTGCACAAAATACCTCGCAGCAGTTCATCAAGCCAAATATATCATAGGGAAGACAGGTTATCCTTAGATAAAGACTGAAGAATTAAGGACAACCCTCCTTCCTAGTACTCTCATCTTTGATTCAGCAGTGTTCCTAACAGCCCTGGCCCTCAAACCTCTCTGAGCATGCAAATAATCAAGATGGAAATTGTTCTTGGTGCAACTCTCTGCCAATCTCCTCCCTCTTCAACACCCACTGAAGTCCCTGCTTCTATCAACTGCATATAGAAGAGGTAAAAAACATGCAAGTTTTCTTCAAGAAATATGTGTATACACAGAAACCTACATGTTGCTTACATGTAGTAAACCAAGCGCACGATCCTGTTAACTACACAGTCAACATTTCTACTGACCACAGGTACTCACTCAATCAAGAAAGGGATTCATTGCAGGAATACTCTAACGTGCAGCCACTTCCAGTAAAATGTTTATTTTCTAAGAAGTAGGTCTTTAGCTATCACTCCACTTCTTGTATATAGTTATATTATCTTGATTTTTCATAATTACATGTTAAATTGAGAAGTGTCCACTTCTCTACACTTAAATGGTTGGGGAAAAATGAGGTAGAAAAGTGTTTTGGTTTTCAAGAGATATTTGTTCTAAGCCATCATAGAACAATAACAACAACAATGTGCTCTTTTATAAAGGCAATTGCTAGATCATTATGCATTGCAGAAGAAACAGTCATCAACTGGGATCTAAAAAAGTTTAAATAAACAACACTTGTGGTTGTCACTCTGTAAAAGTTCATTCCAAGGCAGTGGCTGTATTCTGTCTACAACACTAATTAGTACCTAAAATGAACACTGTGCATTCCGAAACGTTAATTAATACTCACTGTTTTTCCTGGGAAAAAAAGAAAAAAAAAAAAAAGAAAGGAAAAAAAAAGAGCTGTTCATTCCTTACAGGAAGGGAAGCTAAGATTTAGAAGCTGTGCTAAGACTGACATACGGCAGCCAGGTCTAAGAGATGGTCAAGAGTAAAACTGTATTCTTAGACAGACTTCCAACATCCAACCTGATAGCAAATGGATAACCATGGACTGGTTGTCTCCAAATCTCACACTGAGACTAGAGATTAACATTATCCATGTGCTCTTTGCTGACTCACCTTGTTTTGTGGGAGTATTACCAAAACCTCCACCCTTCCCACCTGCTAGTCACGAGTGTTGTGCAGAGCCCAACTGTCAGTGTGTGCTTGCATACAAATAATATGAATGAAAGGTAAATTTGGTCGAGTACAGGCACAGCCAAGGATAAATTACCAGGTACCTGAAATCACAGGTTAAAAAAACCTGGATCACAGTTAGAAACCACACCCTTAGAATGCAGAGTGACCCCCCACTGCATAATATTGTATTAAAGCAACAGTAATGGTTAGGAAGCAAGGATTGACAAAATGTCAGGTAACTTTGTTTTATGCAGCCTTATTATGTTTCGAGCAGACAGTGCACACTGAAATTTATTCATAAAAATATTGTTTTAATCACTAACCCACAACTGTCTCTCATATTCAAGGGAGTGGGGAATAAAACCAACAAGCATAATGTAAGCTGAAGAAGATCAAAAGAAACTAAGAGTGCAATTAATTTCATCCACTTTTAGAAGTAATTGTCTTTGCATCTTATCCAACATTTAATGAGCATTACTTTTCTAGCATGTAAAAAAAGCTTTGTTCTTTTGACTTAATTGATTTGTAAATGCAGTAGAAGTGTATCTGAAGTTCAGTAACCTTGATAGTTGAAAGAAATGGAGCATTCAATGGGTGTAATACACAAGACAAATGCAAACCCTGGAAATGTATCTATGAAATTGATTTCCTGTTCACTGAAACTCATGTGCGGCATATAAGTGTTCTGCAATTTCATTTATGTTCACTAAATATTAAAACTATTTTTATAATTATTATTTAAAATCTGTTTTCTGACCTCCTTGTGACATAGCTCTTAATTCTTCAGGACTTAATAGCAAATAATGGTTTCTAATGACAGAAAAAAAAATTAAAAAGAGGATTGAGTGGCTGGCAAAAAGACTGCCCAAAGAAAGGGAGATTAGCATCTTCTAGATGACAGAAAACCAAGACTAGTCAGAATTTTATACACTGCATTACAGAGGACTAGTTTGAGTGGGGTCAAAGGATTATAGGTTCAACACATCAGGAACACGGAGTTGAGGCAGTAGAGTAAAGAAAGGAAGGGCTGTGGTTTCTATTTGAGATGAAGAAGTAAAGTAGTTTCAGTTAATATCTTAAGCCTGAAAGAAACCAAGTTTGTTTCATTTTCTCCTGTTAAGGAAAGATTTAGCTCTGGGTATTGTTCAGTATGTAAATTATAGTTACAGTCTAATGAGATTCCTACAAAATATCCTATTAACACAAAAGGCTCTGCTCAAAGATTGTACTTACACATGTTGCTTATCTGATGTTTCTCATCAGCGTCCTTTTATGCTCCTGGATGAGTTTCTCAGCTGGATCATTGAAAAGTACCCAAATTATGGAATCACTTACCTATACTTCTAGGAGATTAGCTCACACATTTACCACCACCCACCTAGACTCTGTGGCCATACAAAAACACCTTTGTAAGCCAACGTACAAATCCACTTAAGATAAATCAGTGACCCAAATATAAAATGCAGACGTGGTATCATGTAGAGTATGGGTATAAATATCACCTCTTTGCCTCTCCATTAAATTCTGCAAGATCAAAGACAGTTGAACTCTTGGAATAGTTTACAGGGAGACCAGGGAATAGCATCATCATCTCATCTCTGCAGAACTTTCAGTCGGGAGAGGTGTTATGATAGGAGACTTCAAAATGAGCCTCATGTCCCTGGAGACAAGTTAGAATTACAACATGCAATGCTTCATTACCAAGTGCATCACTATAATGAAAAGGTAGTTATATTCCTGAACTTGCATTATACAGAATTATACATGCACCACATAGATGTGGTTTTAGAGCTACTGTGTGTGCATTGGAGGATTGGACTGCATGCATGCAGAGCTTAGGTATTTCTTTTCTTTCCTGAATCACTTTTACCAGTACTTCTACTTTAAACAGAAATAAAAATCAATTTTGATTCGTGGTGACTTAGTTTAGACTACAAGTATTTATGTTTTTTAAATTATCACATTTAAATTTTATGGGATACTATGATTAGCAATGTTAAAATATCAACGTCTGATACAATCTATTAAAATCCTTTAAATGTTCATTTAAAAATATACTGAACCAACGTGACCTCACAAATCTTAATGAGCTGAAGAATATCATCTCATTTGGATAATTCCTTGAATGTTGGAAAAACGTCTATAAGCTGAAAAGCCAGCAGGCTTCCTCTTTCAGTCTATAACAAGAAACTAGTAGGAAAAATATGTGATCTATTAATTCAAAAATTTGGAAGAAACAGATCCAGAATATCAAGTAGTTAGGTAGAGTTCCTGCTGAACTCGTTAGGTGTTCAGCTTTTGCGGAATTCAGTTCCTGCTGATTTAGGCTAATTTGGCTCTTCTGACAACTATGCTATGCATGCTTGTCCATTTTAAAAATATCAAAATATCTTGGAATGACTTTTAAATTATGACAAAAAAAAAAAAACCACCTTATTTACAGTCAAAATTAATTAAGAACTATTTTCTTAGTATTAGGTCTGTCATCCAAAACATATACTGGTCTCAAGGTAGTTTCATGCAATTAAAATCGCATTTTGGTTGTCATCATCAAAAGTAAATTTATATTCACACATGGCACGGTAGAACTAAAGTAAGAAAACTATGGAATTAATATAAATTATTCACAATTTTTAACACCTTAAAGCTAAAATATAATAGATTGTGTTAAGACTGTAAAAATTAATATTCCAAGAAATTGTATGTTAACTTGCATATGGATAGATAAGTACGAATACATGGGACAGATTCCTGCTTAAGCAAAACTAAGTCCCTTGTTTAATAAAAGGTGTAGTTGTTGAAAATAACTTTTTTTTGTTGTGCTAATTAATGACACTAAGACTTTCTTTTAGGAAAATAACTTTTTTTTTTTTTCCCAATTATGTTCAACTTAAATCCAAGGTTTTAAATCACTTTGGTTTAAATAGGTTTTTTACATTTGTCAGCCACTGGAAAATCTACCTATGGTTTCATCATTCAGTTATTGCATGGACTGTAATTTTCTGTCAGGAAGGTAAATCTGAAAGCTTTGAATAGTGCCTTTTTGAAAATGGGTATTTGGAACATGACTGAAGTACATAAAGTACTGAATAATCCAGGCATTTTCATGAGATGTACATCTTGTTCCAAAAAGAGGTGTTCCTGGCATTTTCCAGGTCGTGTGACCCATGTCAGAACAACAGCGGGGTCTGCCAGTTCATTATGGAATTCACTGTGTGGGTGTGGTGTAGTTTTGCTGCTCCCAAATTGTGATGTCTTTTGGACCTCTCTTCTGCCTGAGCCGTTGCTCTCTTCCAGAATGGAAACAGCAAAACAAATCTGTTGAGGAAGCAGATGCCAAGCCACTGTCTGCTTGGAGCCCTGGTTAAGGCTGGGTGGGAAGCCACCCTGGTCATAAAGCAGCTCACAAATTAGTTGTATTGAGGGGAGAGAAGACGGAACAGGCAAACACCAGCCATACACTTGGACTAGGAAGGGGATAAAACACCTCTAACACCAAGCCACAGAAATATTTAATGAAATAATTTCATCTGTGCATCTGCAATCTCATTTTATGACCAGTACATTTAATTCACAGATTTTTATTCCATCCTTTTAATTCATTAGAGGAAAAAAATATTGGCATGTTAGCTTAGCATATATACATCCTGGCTGGTTAGAAAGCAGTTCTGGCATGCTAGCCCAAAAATCCATGGCATTTTTACTACCACAGTGATGTTCTGTAAACACAGTTACGGGGTTTAAAAAAAATATTAAATAAATCAGTAATTAAGTACATTTCCCAAATGGAGGTGGCCCTTAGTTTCTCTAAAACAAGACAAATTGGCAAGAGAAAGGAATAGAAGCTACAGAAAAAAAAAAAGAGGTGGCTCTAGAACACAACTATTTCCACAAGTACTTAGCATCTATCTGTCCTAAAATCAAAGCTAATTAATATACTCTCTCTAAATTTTTCAGATTCAATAAATATATTCATTTTTCATTTTAAGTTTGATTTTGTGGTAGAATTTTGTGCCTCACTACAACTTTTACTGTGCTCCGAGTGATCAAAAAAATTGTTGCCTTCTGTATTTTAAAGATATCACAGAATCACAGAATCACAGATATTAGGGGCTGGAAGGGACGTAGAAGATCATCTAGTCCAACCCCCCTGCCTGA